>ML809751.1:65564-110220 GCA_009831015.1 Picea engelmannii | reverse complement strand
AGATCCCTCTCTCTGCCATGGGCTCCAGCTTTGTCCTCTTCTCAGAAGGGACATATGAATATGTGATGCACCCAAAAATCTGAAAGTGCCCCACCTCAGGCTTCTTCCCAGAGAAAGCCTCCTCAGGAGTCATGCTTCCCACAGCCCTGTGAGGACTCCTGTTCTGCAGATAAACTGTAGTGTAGCATGCCTCAGCCCATAGAAATAGTGGCAGCCCCTGATCATGTAGCATGGCTCTCACAGCCCCAACAATGGCCCTGTTCTTCCTCTCAGCAACCCCATTTTGCTGCGGGTTGTAAGGAACAGTCAACTCCCTCCTGATGCCCTCTCCTGCACAGAAATCCATAAACTCCTTGGAGGTATACTCACCCCCATTGTATGATCTCGGGACTCTAATTTTCTTTCTTGTCTGGTACTCCACAAGAGCTTTGAACTCTTGGAACCGAATGAAGACCTGTCCTTTGGTCTTCATGAAGAAAATCCAGGACTTCCAAGAGAAGTCATCAATGAATACAACATAGTATAGGGATCCATTCAACGATGCCGAAGACATTAGGCCACATACATTTGAATGTATCAGATCAAGTATCCCTGCTTCTGTACTGTCACTGCTCGAAAAAGCAGTCTTGGTGTACTTTCCCAAGGTACATCCCTTGCACAACTCATGGTGCTCTGAACTGAATTCTGGAACTCCTGCCACCATCTCCCTCAGAACTCGCAAAGCCCCATGGTGCAAATGTGCCATCCTCCTGTGCCATATCTCACATAGGTCACTGCTGCTGCTAGTAGAATGAATCAATGCTCGCACTGGCTAGAACAAGAACTTGTACAACCTCACATGTCTAGTACCAATCACTTTGGCCGAAGTGATGCTAGACCCTATGGGGAAAAGAAGAACCTGCCCATCACGAAACAAGACCTCATAGCCCTTCTCCTCAATAGTAGAAACTAACACAAAGTTCTTCTCCAAGCTCGGAACATAAAGAACCTCCGTGAAAATCATGGGAGGCAAAGACTCCCTACGAAATGATACGATCCCACAACCAACCACCTTGACCTCACGATCATCTCCAAGCACTAACTTTGCATCTCCACACTATGTAAGATCTATCAAGTGATCATGAACTGATTTCATATGGCGAGAGGCACCACTGTCAACAAGTATCGGGAGTAGTGGTCCTCGAGGATAGACACGCAAACAAGGAAAATTCCTTGTCAAACTTGGTGGAAATCTCTCCCACTTCTACTGAAGTTGTTGTTTGTCTCGACCTTGGAATCTCACCAAAGGTCCCTTCTCTTGGCATCTCACCAAGATTTTATTGATCTTGGCATCTCACCAAAGTTCCTCTCCTTGGTCTCTCACCAAGTGACTTCCTCTTGAAGTGACTGTTGTCCCAATTTTCTGTCTGCTGAAATTTTTTCCTCTCTTCAACTCATCTCCGATACCATGTTAATTTTTCAAAATCCCAACCCAGTTTCAGTCTCACTGATTTTTCAGTCAAATTTAAATACCAAACTCAGTTTCAGCACTGTTTCAGCATATGTTACATCCCTGTGTTTCAACATATACTCACAACGGTGTTTCAGCATATGACTCAACACTGCGTTTCAGCATTTGTTACAACACTGTGTTTCAACATCTGTTACAGCACTGTGTTTTAGCATCTGTTACAGCACTGTGTTTCAACATCTGTTACAACACTGTGTTTCAGCATCTGTTACAGCACTGTGTTTCAGCATATACTCACAGCGGTGTTTCGTCATATGACTCAACACTGTGTTTCAGCATATACTCACAGCGGTGTTTCAACATATGACTCAGCACTGTGTTTCAACGTATAAAAACTTAACAGAAAATAAATTTCAGAACTGAAACATGAGGATTCTGAACATCGTTTTCAATGCAGAAATAAAATATCAGCAATATGCAAAACTCAGAAAATATAGACACAAATATTTTCGGTCTAACTTCAACCCTGGAAAAACCCACAAGGGGAAAACCAGTTAGAGAGGGATTTGTATTATTTATGAGCTTATGAGAAATTATTTTACAGCATATTCATCTTCAAATATTTACACAAACTTATCTAGACATTCATGTAGCTTTGCTCCTCGATTTCTGAACCAAAAATCCATACAACTGTACGACTTCCCCAACAATTAATGTTGTACGAAATGTCTCTAAATTTGTGCCAAAGCTCTGCTAAGACTGTACGGACTGTACGAAAATACACTCAGAAATATATTCCAACAGTTACCTCAATTTCTATGCCAACAAATGTTGTATGGCAGCCTTGGAATGCATGCCAATACTCTCAGAAATTGCAGCTGCTGTCCTCCTCAATTTCTGTGCACATTACATGCTATATGACCTCCACAAATCTGTATAGTATGGCTTGTTCTTCCTTGTTGTCTGAAATTCATACTTCTCTTTGCTTTGGGATGCATTCTCTCCTTCAACAAATGTTGTCTCTTTTCTCATCTCGACCTCTCTCTTTCTCTCTCTTGTTCTCTCAACAAGAATGTTGCAACTTTCTTGTTCTTGGCATCTCACCAAGAACCTCTTGGCATCTCACCAAGAGTCTCTTGCTTTCTCAACAAGACTGTTGTTGCTTCTTCTTCTCTTGCTCTTGGAATCTCACCAAGAGCCTCTTAGCATCTCACCAAGATTTCTCCTGCTTCTTACCCAAGAATGGGTGCGCCCACTTGCCTTAATCAACCTCATGAGGGAAGGTGATGAGTTTTCTAATCTAACGGTTGATATTAGATTAGATGGGTGGCTGAGATTTGGTGTCTCTTCACTCACTCTCACTTTAATCATAAAGTTATCTTTTAATTTGCATCTCATAAATTAATTTGACTAAGACCCACATTCGGCAATTTCTCTCCTTAGGCGCCTAGGGAAGAGAAACACTTGCCTTGGTACTTCATTTTAATTAAAAATTTAACAATTCTAGTAAGAACCAGAACCTTGTCTGGAATTAAAAGACCCTCGGCCTCTAGGAGGATTTGTGAAATATGGATTGGGAAAATTCTAATAAGAATGTTTTGATAAGGGTTATGAAAATTGCCCCCAGTTAGATTAGCTCCAAACTAAGGGTTGTTAAAACTTCCCCCAACTAGATTAGATCCAAGTTGGGGGGCACCCAAGACATAAGAATGACCTCCTTCAGGTGGGAATCTGCAGGATTGAAGTGGATTTGTTATGCAAAAGTATTTGTCAAATTCGTCACCGAGGGGATAGGGATATAGGGTAGAACTTGTCTGCTAGCTTGGTTGTTCCATCCAGCCGTAGAAGGATTAGACCTGGGGTTAGGGAAGGGGACACTTCATAAATTAGGATTCTCCTGGGTAACATGAGAGATACCAAATGGAAAGGGAGTGTTAGGAGGTGTGGTGTCCCAAAGTCCAAGGTTAGCATTATGACGAGCAGCCGAGATGGAAGTCGAATAATGCGAAGTGAAATTTGGCATACCATAAGAAAACAGACTAGTAGCCATGGGGATTGTCTTAATGTTGTAATGCAGTGAGTGGCCCAAACCCCCAAAAGGTTTAGAGGCAAGAGATGAAGCATGGACTATGGTTCGAGCCATAGTACTAGTGTAGGCCTCCGACACTGCAACTGTAGCAGCTTCAGGTGTCGAAGGAGTGAAATTAACTATAGTGGGATTGGGAGTTGATGAAATCCCAATGTTCTAAAGACTAGAATCAATACTCATCCTTGTGGGATCACAAGTATGAAAAGTGGATGTGTGTGTACCACTCCTGATAAATCTATGCCTTTTAGAAGGCAATAGCTCAAAAATCGGTGGCAACTGTAACAACCGACGGGACCTGCGAGGAAGTTGGTCTAAATCTATGAGGAATTATGACTCTCAAAAAATAAAAAGATATTCTAATGCCAACTAATAATCAAAGAGCATACTAAAAATTCAAACGACCAATATGCATGCAAACAGGCTAAAGTGGCTGAGTGGCCTCCCTCACTAAAGAAGGTATGCCTCATCCAAGAGGGACCTGAGACTCCCTGCTAAAGTTTGGAGGTAAAAAAATTAGTTATAAGGGCCCTCATAGGATTAACAACCAGTCGACCAGACCCAGTTGGAGAGGTAATTCTCCATAAAGGTTGTGTGATGTCTGACCCCTATCCGACTCATGATACAAGAAGAATAACCCTTACAAGTAACCTATGAGAAACCTAAGTCAAGCAATTATTAAACCATTATATAACTGATGCACAGGTGAGCAGTTGTAAGTCCAGATCACCGTATGGGTAGGGTAGCAAAGCCCGAAACCTTGAAAGCACTACCTCACATAGAGGTATGGGCACTAGCAAGATCCCCAAATATGAATAAATCCACATAAATATCTTTGACACTAGGTGAGTATCCAGGGATTATCCCTTCAACTAACTTCGCACAACCTCATGATTAACTCCAGTGTGAGCAAAGCCTCCTAATATTACCAATTATACAATGGATTTCTCAAATCCGTGTCTCAGACACATAAGTTGATTTAATTGCCTTGGAGAAGTTTACTCACAAATCCTATTACAAGGAACTAAATCCTAGGCTAGTTTGTGCACCCTAAAAAATAAAATCGTGAAAAATCAATTTTAGTTTAAAACATAAATTTTATTGGCCATGATTACTCAAAGAGGTATGGAAATGAAACTCATCGTGTTATGACTCTGCATGAAAATAAAAATAGATATAATGCAAAGCCTAACTTTAGTTTTTCAGTGAATGATATGAAAAATAAAAACAATGCAATTTTTTATTTTAACTCTGCAACTCAGAAGTAAAATACAATCTTTCAATAAATATGCTAAGCTAATGATAAAGGTTCCACGACAAAAAATACCAACCAATGCAAAATACCTATTTTTGTGTGTTTTCAATGTATTAAAAATAAAATGCATGGATTGATAAGCGACTTGATATATAACTTCTATTGTGTGTAAAAGTAATTACTCAAGCAGAATACCAAGTAGCTAAGAAGACAACCCAACTACCCATGACAAATCAAAAACAAAAAACAAAGAGAAAGACACCGCCCAAAAATTCAACTCCAAATTTTTTTTGTCATCCCAGATAATCTCAACAGGTACCACAGAGACCTAATAAGGCTCAGTGATCCTAAAAACCTACCCAACAGTCACCAAACAAAGAAAACAATCAAGGGGGAAGTGGTATACGCTCCTGTTCAAGAGAAAAGGGCGTATATATGCCTCTTGTAGTGGGACAACAAGCGTATACACACGACTGTCAGGGAAAAAGGGCTTATATCTTTTAAAACAAGGTGAGGCAAGGTTAAAAGGTTGAAAACTCAGACCCAAAGTGAATAGAATCTATCCAACTGTGATACGAAAAGAAATACAAAGGAAAAAGAGAAATGTAAGAAGGAAAAATACATCAGCGCTTAGAAGGAGGATCTCTCCCCAGTGGAGTCGCCAATTCTATTACAAGGGAAAAACTCTCTATGACCAAGGGTAAACCACACCAGACAGGTATGACTGTAGAAATCAACTCAATTACAACATATTCTATATAAATTAATGTGCAATATGAGGAAGAATCCTACCTCGATCTAATCATTTGATGTCGTTCCACCATTGAGCACTTTTACCCAAAGCTTTACACTTGGAAGAAGTTCTCAACAAACAAGCGATGCAAGTATATAGTGATAGTATATAAAATGAGTTATTACATCAGATAGCACAATCCATTAATAAACATTACAAACATGCCCATGGATAATAATCATATATTTGTAAGATATCGATTGGACGGGAAAGGAGTATTTCTATTAATAATTGATCAACAGAAGTATCAACATTACAGACTTCTGTGTCGACACAATTCGAAACCAAGAAACCAAGTTCCTTCCAACTGGGTCTCCACCACTTCAATCCTCCACCAAACAAAAGCTCATAGCAAAGAGATAATGAGATCTTGTTGACAATAAGGGAAGAGCTTGGGGGTTGAACAATGTGTTTAGACTTGAGGGAGAAACGGATGCATACTCAATATGAATTAATTTCTCTAGAGTAACTTTTCTCTCAAAGTTGAATGCTTTCTCTCTCTTTTTCCATAGCTCGAAATTTTTCTCTTATAGTCTCCATAATGCAACTGAAGGGCTGAGTCAGAATGTTTCCGGTATATGGAAGGCCAAATAGTAGAGATCATTTGTTGTGACATGGAAACCTGACCTCATTTTGTATTTTCTGGCACAAATCCTGATATACACTAGCTGTAATGGAGTAGCAAGAGTATACACATCTTGCAAAGCAGTTAGGAAGTGTATATGTGGAAAAATATATAATTTTGGCTCTGGATTTATCAAAAAGGGGGTTGATAAGTCTGCATAGGGAAATGGAAAAATACCCTCTGTGCAAGATAGAAATGGTGATGCAAATCTTGCTATAACAAGGGGTACCAACAGGGGTTACAAGGGTGGGCAACATATGTGCACTTAAGTACCACTTATATTTCTTACATGTATGAATCCATCAACCATAGGTTTATGTGTGTAACGAAAGATCTTTGTGGCTTAAAGACACCAGAATATGTCTCTACCCTGAAGAAAAAAAATTAACCCACACTTTCTGCCGAGGAAAGTTCTATGATACCACTTGTAATATACCAGATATAAAAAGTATGTAGAACATAAATAAAATGCTAGAAATGGCAGAATAACAACAATATAACCAGAACAATCACCACAATAGCACTAAAATGATATAAGAATAACAACAACAACAACACTTTGATTCTGAAATCAATGTTCACGAGCCTTTTCAAGGGGGAAACCTCTAGTTGATCGGAGCTCTATTACAATAATATCCAAGATAGGGTTCTCACACCCTCGACTCATATTTATACTAAATATGTCTATCAAAAGAAGCATCTAGAAGAAGATCCTTCTAGAAGCAGAAGCTTCTATTAGGTGTTCTTACATTCAACTTATTCTATTTTATTGCAAGGCCTTATTAATATTGACCTTTATTACATCCGAATATATTGTTCTACCTATGTGCAGGTTAGGACCCTAACAAACTCAAAGTGAAAAACTTAGTATGCTTCTCCTTCTATCATCCTCTTGTTCCTCCCTTTCCTTTTTCTTTTAAACACATTATAACTGGTTGAAGTATTTTAACCAAATCACTAGTTAATTTTATTAAAAGACTCAATCAAATTTTAGTTAGGGGTAAAAGTAGTTATCATAATAAGGGTTATAAATAAATAATAACTAGTCGATGAGACCCCTCGTGACTTAGTTTTGCTCATAATAAACAAACCTCCTTGTGACTCCCATCAACATATTCACTTTTTGACAATTTAGCTCATGATATTTGAAATTATTTTCAAAAAATATTACTCGAATATCCAAAAATAAAAGATGCTATCCAAAATTCCTGAAGTCAACTATCATCAACAATAGATAAAATAAAACTCAAAAGTTGTATTTTCTGATTTGTAAGGCAATCTTTCCCTTGTTGATATTATCATATTCTAGTCCTTCTAAACCTGCCTTAAGTTGTGTGGATTATTTAAGCCTCATCTTGTTGATCATATGAGAACAATCGTCCTTCCAATGCAAGTGGGAGGACATGGGTTTACCAGAATTATCTAAAGATGTGGAAGGGAAAATAGCTTCCTTTTCTTTGATAAAGGTGTAGTAGGCCTCTATTTTCAGCCTTTTATTTGAATAGCTCATCCCTGCATGTGTGATTGATTAGAAAATAATCCTTTTAAATAATCATACATGATAACTCTTTAAAAATATGAAATAGATTTTGGCTCAACAATATATCAGAGTCATGCAATCCAATCCAAACAAATTTTTTAACTGTTTGTCAATGAGTAGGGGATGAACAAAGGGTCTTGGGATATGCAAGGGGTTTGTATTGAGTGAAAAATGATAAGATGAGGGGGAAAATATCATGGTGACTGTTCAAAGACAATAATCAATCAACTATAATGCAAACCAAGAAAAATCCATGTGATTCGATTAAGAATTGTGGATTTCAATTGCTTCAATACATAATTCTTCTTGACTGTAATCAATTTTAGAACAGGGAGTGAAAAATGAATGTGGCAAGGTGATGGGAATGTAATTAGTGAAAATTGAAATAATGGTGGGGAAAATAGAGCGGGTATTATTCATAAAATTAATTAAGTAATCCATAAAACTATTATTTTAAAGGAAATACAACAACCAAATAACCACTGTGACCCCAAACAACTATTGTGTATAAGTCAACCAACCCTATGCATTAACTTGCTCGTTGTTCATAATTAACTATTTAACATAGTCATCAAACAAAATAACATGGATTCCACAACAGTCTGTAGGGGAGCTATGTTCCCTTCATTTAAAATCTTATAACAATTCTTAAATGCATAACAGTAACCATTTTCACTTTGTTCATCATCAAAATCCACCACTTCCCATACATTACTTCAATCATTAAATGCACTCAAAATCATGTTTCAAAACTGTAATGAATTTATACTTTCCTTGAACCTGTACCTGGCATTTCTAAAATGTATAACATCCATTAAACATTCATGGTTGACAATTAACCAAATAATCCATATTTAGATTGCAAAAACCCAGACTCACCCTTTAAACGGACAGACAACAGTCTCCACTCCCACTCATGCTACGTTGTAGAAACTAAAAAAAACTTCAATCAATGCAAGTGTAATCCTATGATTGTACAAGCCCAATTCAATGAGGCATCAACAACAGGCTCGATTTTAAAAACATCGAACAAATTGCAATAAGCCATGTTCAAAAACTCTGTGATTATCTCTAGGGGAACAACCCAAAGTAACTATAGCATACAAAGAGGATAACCATACCATAATTAACACAATCTAGCATTCCCTTTTGAAAATTTTAAAACAGACAGTCATAGTATCACTTACTCAACCTATCATGTCGAGTTTTGAATCCAACACAAGGATATAGGAACAAGATTGCTCAAATCAACCAAATTGTTGTAAGACTTGGGTTCATCCCTTACAATGTAATTTAATAACTATACTTATACATTGGATGGAACTGTCATAACCATTCGATTCCAATGATCATCAAGCCATTAAAACACATATTTACAGTAATCATTAACTCGTGCTATAGAACACCACTCATACCAATGCATCAAGCGAAAAACGTGATTGTACAATAATCAATTTTAAACAGTGTTGGGTTATCCATTCAATAAACTCAAGGAGGAAACAACTATGCATTTGAATTAACAATTCATTGTAATTAACCATGATGAGCTTATCCATTCAGTATAATAACAATTGCAGTGAACAGATACCAAACTGACACCACTGTCATATAATCAATGAGGTGAGATAGAAATCCACTCTATCAACAACAAACCACCAATCAATAACTACCAATAGTACACCTGACAGGCCATAACAATCTTCTCTAACAACACTTAGACTTAAGTAAGTGAGGGTTTTTTCTGTGGACCAGTAAAGTTGACTCTTCTTAATGGAAACAACCTCTGAGACCAATGGTATAAACACATAGAACACCACATTTTACTTATTGGCCAGGGTGACCAATTCCATTATAGGAGAGCTATGAGAAGAGGATCTAGGCTCCATTTGGGCTTTGTAATGATACTTGGCACACATAGGGTATAACTCTCATGGCTCTCCCAGCCAACCAACTAACAATGATGATAAGAAGCAGAGCCGAGGAGAAGCAATAAAACCTATTGTACGACCAATAAAATAATGAACAGTCCAATGCCCATTAAACCCCATAAAAACCAAGACTTGATTCAGTGATATAATGCATGCAGGAAACCAGCCACCCAAGACCAAATGAAACCCTCCAACTAAACTAGAAAGGATGAAAGAGAGCCTTTATGGCTGTTAACCACTCAGGATGACCAAATACATTCTAACTTCATACATTATCATAGAGAAATCCACCAACAATTCATTCCAAAATTCACAATTTTGCACATTTGTCATACTCAAGGAAAGCACAAATCAATACATCCTAGCCAATATTTATTTCATAACTACAACAGACTCGTGAATGGAAAAAAAAAGACATATCTGTAATCAACACACCTTAAAACATGATTTGGCCGAGAGATTCCCTTCATCTTGAAAGTCGAAGCCTAACCACAGCAAGACCCAATTGAACAATAGTATGACTAAGGTGGCGACCAGTGGAAGGAGTAGGGGTAACGTGCAATAATTTCATGCCACCTCCACACTCAAGTTCATTTGATCTCTTAGTACACGCTAGCTAATAATCCAACAAATCATCCAATTTGAAACATGCATCAAAACCAACAACCTTTAATTGCCAAGAGCGCCACTCATATATTACCATTTCCACTATATAGTAATGCATGCCACTATGTTTCTATATAACTTCAATAAATCTCATGGCTATCATATGTTAGCTAGGATTTAACAGGATACTTTTAATGCATATAGTGTAGCATATTAGTATAGAATAATTTATTCACTTTTCTTTTATATTGATTTTGCCCTTATTTCCTTCCAATTTCTTGTATATGTTATTGCTAACATGTTCATTGTGTAGGTTTCCTAGTAATAGATCCCAATAACAGATAGCAGTGCTAACAATGATAACATAGTTCATTGTAAAAATTGAGCCTAGAGCAGCAGAAGAACACAAAACATGCTTTATCCATTGCCAATAAACCAAGATTATATCACCATGTAAGAAGTGTCAAATAGTAGTGCAACATTAAATAGAACCATACTTGATCTCTAATCTACAAGGGGGTCCCACCTACTAGTATTATTAGCTTTTTAAAATAATAGGCTTTAACAAAACTTTGTGGGAAAAGCTTCGTTGCAATTTTAGTCATCAACATATGGTAGTAGTATATTTTATTTCCTTTTATTTCATTAATCATGCATGTAATATATATGTACTTTAGGATGAACAATTAATATGCTATTAGAGCTTGGCAGTTTGTTGGTGGTGTTACATGGCCTGGCCTAGGTGGCTGAGGCTGCCACAAAATGGTATTACAGTGAAATTTTGTAGTGATGTTTCCCAGTGGTGCCAACTTGAGGGGTAGGGGACATTACAAATTGGTATCCGAGCAACAAAAAAATAGATACAATGTCTTAGGTAGCGTTACCCGACAGGTGCTGGTGGTTGGGGTTGTTACAGTGGAGAACATCTGCCAATAGTTGTAGACACTAGGGAAATGAAATTACAACTATTGGAAACCAACTTCGAATTGTTAACAGACTTGGATTGTGAAGGAATTCTAGAATGCGAAAGAAATGGAAAACGATATCCGACCAACGAATGAATCCCAAGAGAAACCCAGAAGGGAAATACATATCTCTCTCACTATCAGAGATATATTTAGTGTAACTTATACTTAAATTGAAGCTTTCTAGGGAACAAAGAGTGAGGAAAACATCTCTATCTAAAATATACCACAAAATAAGATACCTAATGTGTGCCCTCATCATGAAGACTAGGAAAATGTCAACTAAAAAGAGAGCGATTGATATTGAATATTAGACTTTTTCAACTAGAAAGATCATACTAAAAGGATTTTTTGGGATACGTCACCCTTGGTAATAGATAGAGGATTTTAACAAAACACACAAAACCTTTTCATCAACTCACTAAATGATGGATAATATACATTCAGGTGTACTGTAAATTTAGAACAGAAGAAAATAATAATTCAAAACTTGTACAAAATTTGAGAACAAGGATCTCCTTCAGGTTCCTTAGTTAGATTGAATCAAGGATCTACCAAATTATGAAATAAATAAAAATTCCAACCACGATTTATGGACTTTGTAAACGATAAACTTCTAAAAATTTTAAACAACTTCTTCCACATGAGAGACTACAAATGCGCCTATCAAATTGAAGAATGGGGTGGTTTTGCAAAATTTTAAACTCAAGGCACAAGCATAATCTATCTCGTACTTGTGCATAGATTTTTATTGAACATTAATACTCAAGATTATTACACACATAATTCATTGCATCAACAATAATAAATCATAGTTCATCAATCTAGAATACCATAATCAAAGGAATAGGTGAAGAACAATGTTCAGAATTTCTAATTTAATATTTCAAGAAATCAGTCATAACAATTTCATAGCAAACATAGTATCCTTATTCAAGTACGACTAATGTTCCCCAAATAGGTATACAATTAAATAATACAACAATTTATTGATAATAGGAAATATATTAACCAAAGAGAAATTGTTAGTTGAAATTGATCTTCAACTTGTAACCTGCACCATGTATTCCTTTTTATTTCCTGCTAAATCCAAGACTTCGCTGATACCTCCTAGCCAATGCTAGGGGTACTCTTCTTCCCCCTTATCCCCCTGAGCTGCAAAGGGACCACACACAAAAGCCACAATGCAATAGCGCCAAGATTGCCTCGCAAGGTAGATCTTCCATTGTTTCTTCAATATTGTATCCAAACTCTCACAAGTAAAACACAATCCACAATAATTTTGGCAACATAACCTTACAAAGAATAATTGACCCCCCTTTCCTTCAACACCATTTTTTAATAGAAATATCCCAAATGAGACATGCCCTCATGCACAATTAATTATATTTTTAATTAATTCAATTAGTAATATTCACCCACACACTTGTCACACTCTCCCCAAAATGCACAAGTAATTACAATTTTTAATTTAATTAAAAATCCATTTTCCCTCACATTCTCCAATGTGTTCCTATTTTCTCTCTTAGTTGTCCCTTTGTTCCCCAAATTCTCATTTAATGAGTGTCTCCTAACTATATCTTAGTTAGAGTTGGATTATGAATCTTCTTCTAGTTATACTAGTGGTAGCTTGACTCTAGATATCATTCTATGTGTACACCTATTCTCTCATATTTTATTTCTTTCTATTTTTAAAAATCCCTTTTTATTCTTTTCATGCTCAGACGTGCAGTCTGTCCAATCTTAGATTTTTCTCACTTTTTTTCTCTTAATTTGATTTGTCTCTATTCTTTTAATTTATTTTATATTTCAATTTAGTCCCCTAACTAAACTTAGACTTATTCTTAGTCTTTATATTAGGATTAGACTTTTACTGGGACTTATAGTTAATAAATTCATTTTTTAATAAATTATTTTAAATCCAACAAGGTCTAATCATTTAAATGTTTTCTAGGCCACCTAGATTTATTGTCGTTCCCTTCAAGATGCAGCTTCATGCTCCAAGGGTGCCACTCGCCTTTAACTAGTTTTGGAAGTTTTTCCGACCCGTGGAGTCAACACTCCACTCGGTCGACGTTTTGAGAGACTAAGGAATTCTAAGGAATAAGGACTCTACATTATTGCACACTCCTTAGAATATTTTTGAGTGATTGTCTCAGTCTTCCCTCACGACATCATGGAACTCTCGAACTAGGTAATCATTAATCTACCATTCGAGCCACAACGAGAGTGATAGTAGGTTGTGACAAGGATTCTTCCACACATGTCCCTAAATGTTTGGTTTTTGTGCATGTCCCCTTTACTCCTTATGTGAGTTATATTGTAAAGCATCGTTAGGCTACATCCATTGAAAACAACACTTTCAGTGATCCATATACATAAATCATACTATAATCAAACATATGTCACATGCGTGTAAAATGAAATACTCAAACAAAATTACAATCCACTCTCTAATTCAATATGGAGTCCAAGGAAGTCCATTGATTCCATCAACACCCATAATCTGTCATGTGTCCTGCACACTCGGGATAAATCATCAATAACATCTTCCAATAGATATATATCAGATAACAATAAGTCGCAACACATTATGATCATCATGTATAATCCATATTCGAAACAAAATCACAATGTACTATGACTAGATCACTTGCAAGCAAGTGTCCTAAACAAATAAGTCAATAAAAGTGTGCTCGCTAGAATGGGATGTTACATACACCCCCTCTTGTTTTAAACTTCATCCCGAAGTTTTACAATATATAAATGCAAGTAAATAATGTATATGTCATAGAGCTATGTGTCTAATCTATCAAATAAGTAAGGAAATTGTTGACACATCACATATGCATCTTCCGAGGTAGCTGAGTGTGGACTATAGCTGTCCCACTGGACCTTGACCTGATAAACTATTCGACGTCGTAGTTGTCCAATGCGATAGTACAAAATGTGGATTAGCTTTGACAAGAGAGAACCCACATCCATTACTTGCAAAGAAATCATTTCAATAACATTTGAAGGATCACTAACATAATGTCTCAATACATATACATGAAATACATCATGCATACACCTCAAAGAATTAGGTAAGGCTAGTCGATAAGCCACGGGCCCTTTCTATTCCACTATCTCGAAAGGTCTCAAAAACCTAGGAGAGATTTTAGCACCCTTTCCAAAATTTATTGAACTCTTATGCAGTTTTACCCAAAAGAAAACTCTATCACCAACCTCATAACTACAGCCAATGCGATGTGCATTAGCATAACTCTTATGTCGATCCTATGCTTCTTTAATATTTGGTCTTATCAATTACATATGTTCTTCCATTTCTTGTATTACTTTCATTCCCACCAGGACCTTATCGTCAAGTCGGTCCCATCTCAACGGCGTTCGACATGGTCGCTCATAAAGAAACTCAAATGGTGTTGTCTTAATTGTAATGAACCCCATATTGACCACCCAAACAATTTTTATTTACATAGTTTTCTTGGTAGAATAAGGGTCCTAGTTATGCCATCATGATGTTGATTTGATCATCACTCTCTATAATAACTTTGTTTTAAAATTCTATTACAAAGTCCTTGTTATAAACTCCTAATTTCTCTAATTCACCACAATATTTCTTAATCATGTCATGATTAGGAGGTTATAAGGAAAGGATCCCCAAAACTATTTGGCAAACCCCCTTCTATTTTTAATGTGTACTCGAATACCTATAGGTTGCGCACCTAAGGCAAATCTTATAATACATGTTGTAGCTCATTATAATGCCACAAGACTTTAAGTCGTGCATAAGTACACCTATGGAGTTATGGTAGGAATTTCTTAAATAATCCTTAAATTATGAAGGACCTGGGGTCGAGCTTCTCTTACACCAGAGAGCTAACCTAAATATCAAGCTATGGTTATAATTGACGGTTGATTGTAGTGTAGGTACGATATCCAAAGGCGAGCGAAAGGTGACAGCTAAGCTCTGTTTACTGTCTCAGAATTACACTGAGGGGTAAGAACAATTTGGTTCAGATTTGAGTCATGATGGTGTCCCATCGCAACCTCCTTTACGTGGATTAGAAGTGTTACTGTCATAAAAGTTAAGGCTCTGTAAAATCACTAAAAAACCATCCCACGAATCCCTATTTAATTGTTGGCTTCATACTCCAAGTGTCAAAACACACTGCCATGGTCACATGGCAATCCATCCTATGAACCCCTTACATTTACTACAAGGTGACAAGGTACCGATTAGGGTTAAGGTAGGTTTATCGCTTTGTCATTCCTGAGTTTTCCCGAAGAGGTTCAACATTCCCCCTTTCAGAGGCGAAGACTGTGAGTGAAGGTGGTCACTCCATGATGTAACTCTCAGCGCGACCCTATGCCCTAGTAATTTCTTTAACACAATGTCGAGATAGATAAAATAAAAGGGAGATGAATAACTTCATAAAAGGTTAAGCGTTCTGGTATTTTTTCAATGGTAGTGTCTTCCCCTTTTGTCTGTCATGTCTTTCCTTTTGACACTTTCTCTTCATCATTTTTCAAAAAATCACCTCGTAATCCTGGGATACGCTTCCTGCCCAAGATTGTTGGTAACCCCTTTTTGGTTATGCATTTTGGGGTCGCTCTGTATCAGCCAACTGAGCCTTTCAGAATTAGGGTTGATCGAAGAATATGCTTCTCACTATGAAAATAACTAAGACGTAGTATAAGTATATCAACTTCTTTTGTTATTCCTGATATCGTTCTTCCTCAAGACATCTTACGGAGATGGGTTGGCTCTGTGTATAGACAATGATGTGGGTTCTTTCTGTTTGGTAGGAAGATTGTTATATTCCTTTTATCTATTTCCCTGAATGAATGGAGTAATCATCCTATAGTTTTACCTGACCTTCGGTTGGTCCTTCTATTACCATTGTCATATCTTCTTTCTGGGGTATCTTGAATATTTTACTAGAAGTCCTGTAGTATAAACATTTTGTATGTATCATGATGCCATGTCAATCTTGAGGGCGATGATTTATTTCCGTTCTTTATACACCATAGTGCGATGACTCTTCTTTTACTATTGATTTTCTATCTCTATTCGTTATAACTTCAATTCATAACTGAATTATATTTAGCTCATTAATCGTGTCGATATACTATGTGAGGAGCCTATAAATTATTTCGTCTGCTTTCTATTCTAGCAAGGTTTGTACTATTTCAGGTTACAGGTTTCATTTATCAAACTATTATTGTCACTAATGATGGGCATTTCTCTTCTGAGGACCCATCAGAGATGGTAACATGACCTCCTCCCTTGGCCCAAATGTCTAAACAGATAGTAGGTGAAGTGGCAGGGATTCGAACCCATTTCTCAACAAGATAAGTATCTTTCTGACAGGGACTCATCGATTTAATTTTTTATAGTTTTATGGCAATTTACTTGTCTTGGATACTTATCTTTTCAATAAAGACTAATGTTTACAAGGTTTGATTTCATGTAGGGTCTTTGTCCCTGCAAATCTTGGATCCCCGTCACTTCCTCTAGCACAAAAGGTATTTGGGTTCTAAACCCTCTCACATCTTGGCTAACTCTACAAGTTCTATCATCATTTAAGGAGATCATGATTTAACCAACTCTGTTGTAACTAGTTTGAATCTACTATATCGTTCGTTGGAGTAAACCCTTGAGGCCGTTCTTTCATTAATGGTGTTACGTCAATTTTCCTATATGAATATTGAGTCTGTAATTGAATAAATATTCTGGCCATTATGTAATATACGTCTCTCCTTGAAGGGATAGAAAGACAATCCTGGTCGAATTTACTCATAATGATAATCTATGGAAAATTATTTCTTTCCTTTAAAATTTAAACATGGTACTTACCATTTATGATACTCGACTCAATTCTAAACCATTGGCCTAACTTTTTATAGAAAGGAAAGTAGTTTACCATACTTTAAGAATGGCTTCATTGGTATCTTTGTCCTACTATGTTCACTTTGAAACGGATGAGAAACCAAAATCGCTTACACAGTTCACCCCCTAGCTTGACCATGAGTCCATGAGGGCGAACTTGGAAAACCCCTCAAAAATTTCTTTCCATTCCTACAGATTACTCTTGCCTCACACTCAATTCGTATTGTTCATAACAACAAGAAAACCAGTAGTCTCCTTTTCGCATCATACTAGGCAACATCCTACCTCCTCACATATGTTATATATCCAAACAGTCCTTTTTTCCTAGGTCTTCCTTCCCCACTTTAGAATTTTCATTGCTTTCTAAATCCCTAATTTTTAGGGTCTGCCAATGGCCAAATATCTCATTTTCTACTTGTAACAATCATCCCATAGGTAGTTCCCGCTTGTTCCCCACTCATGGAGTCATGTTCAGCTGATTTTAACATGGTTGTTATATTTGTCCTCCTGCAATTAATATAAAATATCATGTTCTCATACAAGTGTCATAGTCAAATAGTTAGTTGGGTCAAATCATATCCCTGCCCAATAGTCACAATCATTTATTACAATTATCAAATTCAAAATTCAAAATTGCCATAAATGGCAAAAATTTTCCAAATTTGAATTTACTAAAAATAGAATAATTTTCCAACAAATTTTAAATTTCAAAAATACTTTATTGTTTGGGATGTCACATCCTTTCCCCCTTCAATAAAACACTATCGTCGATGTTCATTCCTTTCTTGGAAAAGGATTGGATGAGATATACAAAAATCTCCCTCCAACTCCCAAGTGGCTTCCTCAGGACTAAAGTGCTTCTTCCATTGCACCTTTACCTGAGCGATGACTCTGTTCCGAAGTGTTGTTTCTCTCCAGTTTAGAATATGCAGGGGTTCCACCTAGAACTAGCCTTATGGTTCCACCTGCACCAAGTTCCAATCAATCATATGAGTAGGGTCATGAACATATGTTTTCAACAAATAAACATGAAATACATTGTGAATTCTTAGATTAGCTGGAAGTGCAAGTTGGTATGCTACGGGTCTAGTTCGAGCTAGTATATCGAAGGGCCCACAAAACCTGGGTACTAGCTTGGCACAGTTCCCTAACTTCAACGAACTTTTTTGGGATTTTAACTTCAAATAAACATGGTCTCCCACTTGAAATTCCAAGTGTCTTCTTTTCTGATCTGCATAACTCTTTTTTTTGTCCTGTGCTTCTTTTAAGTTTTGTTGTACCTTCTTACCATGTTCTCCATTTCTTGGAGCATTTGTGGTCCAATCATGAGTCTGTCAGCTAGGTTGTCCCAGCTAATTGGAGTTGTACACTTTTTTCCATACAATACCTCGAAAGGGCTTAACCTAGCCGAAGTTTGGTACCCATTGTTATATGCAAATTCTACCAAGTGTCGATAGTCTTCCCATATGTTTGGTTTTGTTCTTACGTACATGTAGAGAATATCCTCTATGATTTGGTTTGTCCTTTCAGTATGTCCATCTTTTTGTGGGTGATAACTCGTACTAAAATTCAAATTAGTATTTATCCCTGCAAACAATTCCTTCCAAAAAGTGGATCTAAATTTTACGTCTCTATCTGAAATCACCATTTTAGGAATTTCGTGCAGTCTAAAAATATCTTTCATGAATATTTCAACAATATTTATAGCTTTAAAAGTAGAATTTACAGGAATAAAGTGTGCAAACTTACTAAGTTTATCGATTAAAAACATGATAGAAGCATTTTGTTTCTGCGTTTTAGGAAAACCTGTTATAAAGTCCAGTGATAAGGTCTCCCATTTCCAGTCTGATACTGGTAATGGCTGTAATAGGATAGTTGGATGCTGGTGCTTGGCCTTAACCAACTGACAATATTGGCACCTAGCCAAGTATCCTGTTGCTTCGCCCTTCATACTAGGCCAGTAAAATAGTTTTATAAGTGGTTTTATCATTTTTTGGTATCCTGGATGGCTAGAATATGGTTTCTTATTCACTTCGTCCAAGACTATTAATTTTTACTCCGCTGAATTTGGTATGTAAAATCTGTTTTTAAATTGTAATAGTCCATTCTTGTCAATACTTAGATCTAGTTTATCTAAGTTTGCGGTGTTTTTTTGTAATTCTTCCATTATCTTAGTGTAATTTTCGTTGTTAATACCTATTGTCCTTATTCTTTGTTCTCGATCACTTTCTTCCCTGCTGATATTTATCTCAAATAACCCATGTACTTTTTTTCTTAAAGCATATGCTACCTTATTTTCGTTACCCTTGATATGCCTGACCTCGAAGTCGAATTTGCTCAAGAAGGCTAGCCATATTGCTTGCCTTGCATTAAGATCTGGTTGGCTAAATAGATATTTCACTCCACTATTATCTGTCAATAGTAGAAATTTTCTACCCATTATGTAGTGTCGCCACATTTTTAAGGCATGTATCACTGCTTCCAATTCTAATTCATGAGTGACATAATTTTGCTCATGTTATTTTAATTTCTGAGACTCATAACAAATCACGAGTCCTTCCTAAGTTAGGACGCCACCTAGTCCTTCTTTACTTGCATCAACACATATGGTGAAGTCTTTATATGGGTCTACTACCTTCAATATGGGTGCAGTTGTCAATAATTCCTTTAGTTTGTTAAAACTGTCTTGACACTTATGTGACCAGTTAAACTTGGTCCCTTTCTTTTGTAATGACGTGATGGGGTAGGCTATATTAGAGAACCCTTCTATAAATATGGGATAATATCCGGTGATTCCCATGAATGACCAGATATCCGCTACATCCTTAGGTACGACAACTCTATGATGTATTTTATTTTCTCAGGGTCTACGACAATGCCTTCTGCTGAAATTACATGTCCTAGATATTGTATTTTCTTTTGATAAAAGTCACACTTATCAAAATTGGCCTACAGTTCATGCTTCCTCAATGTTTGTAGAACTATTCTTAAGTTTTCTTCATGTTCTTCCTCCATTTTAGAATAGACCAAAATGTCGTCGATAAATATTAGTACGAACTTTTCTAAGTATTGACTAAAAATACTATTCATCAAGCACATAAATGTGGCTGGTGCGTTAGTGAGTCTAAAAGGTATGACTATGAATTTGTAGTGTTCAAATCTTGTTCGAAAGATTTTTTTCTTATATCTTCATCTTTTATCCTAACTTGATGATAGCCGGATCGTAAATCCAATTTCGAAAAGATCTTGGCCCCACCTACTTGATCAAATAGGTCATTTATCCTAGGTAAGGGGTACTTTTTCTTAATAGTCATTTTATTCAATTGTCTATAATCGATACAAACTCGTATATTACCTTCTTTCTTTTTCACAAAGAGGACTGGTGCCCCCCATGGTGAAACACTCGGTCTAACATACTCTTTGTCCAATAATTCCTGTAATTGTATTTTTAATTCTGTCAGTTCTGGTAGACTCATTCAGTAAGGTGATTTTGAGATAGGGGATGAACTAGTGATCCAGGTGGATATCGATGTCCACCCACCTTGTTCAACTCGCTTAAAATAGTTTTCTAGCAATTTTGGCAATTTACTATTTTTAGCAGATTTTAACTTCTGGGGCCATTTTGAGGGCCCAAATGAATGTTTTTAGAGATCAATGTTCTCAATGATATCCAAAGGCATGATTGATCCCCAAAAATGAATCTCCTCGATGATACCTTTTCAGTGAGCTATCACACACCTAAAACGGAGATTGTATGCAAAAGTTACAACCCCAGGAAGTTGATGTTCTCACTTACCCAAACGGGACCCACATGACTTTCGGTGCTTCATCTCCTAGGGTTAGGTTTTTGGATGTCTACAGTCTTTGGAATTCCTTATTATTGTAAAAAGGCCTTCAGAGCCTCATTTTAATCATCTTCTTATGAATGCGAGTAGCCATCACATCTCTTCTCAGAGATAAGCTGCCACCATTCTAGTGAGTCTTTCACTCTATATTTTTATAGTCTCTGTACATTTATTTCATTAATAGAAATCATGCATTACTGTATCTATGTGTTTATGGTTGAATATATGATATATTTATGTTATATTATAGAATATCTGTGATATCTCTACGCATTTCTTTATTATATCTCTGATCTCATTTCCTGCCGAAAATAATCTGGATCAACCAGGTAGTAGGTCTATGGAGAAGTCTATTTCCCTTCTAGGAGGTAATTCTGGTATCTCATCCACAAACATGTCTCTAAATTCATTTAGGACAATGAAGTCTTCTAACTTTGGCTTATCTTCTTTTTCTAATAGATTCTTTACTTGGATGGCATAAACTTGACATCTCTTTCACATAAATTTCTTGAGTTGCATCGCTGAAACTTGTCTGACTGATACAGGTTTTGGTATACCTTCGGTTGTTCTAGTAGTGCCAAAATCATCTTTATAGTTAAGTATATTTGTATAAAAATCTAGTATTGCTTTGTGTTGCTCCAACCAATCCATCTCGATAATCATATCGTAAGATCCTAGTGGTAGGCTTTTCAGATTTGTTCTTATATTTTGACCATCTAAGTTGAACTCAAAATTAGAAATAAAGTCAACTACTTTCCTTTTAGTTCCTATTGCTAGTTGTACCAGCCATGATTTTTCGTGCTTCAGTTTCTTAAGTTTATTTGACTTTACTAGATCAGGAGTAATATAACTTAACATAGTTGCAGGGTCAATTAGAACAGAAACTTAAGTGCCATTGATTTTACCTTCAATTTCTACCACAGAGGACTAGTAGTCAGCTTGTCGGACATCTATGGCTACATTTATTTGATGCGGGCTTCTACCCACTTCACCCACCATCGAGGCTTCCTAGAAATTATGAATAGAATCTTTGTTTGTTGAATTTAAACGTGTACAGTTCCTCCTTAGATGAGGTTCTCCACATTCCCAACACTTTAATGGTTCGTGGGGGCTGTCCCATAACTTCTTCATCCCCATATTTACCAGTTTACTGTTGTCTTGTGTATTCAGATGGTTGGAGTGAAAATATTTTCTCGGAAATATTTTTGTTGCATTCCGATAAGGAGCTGGTTGGTTCATTCGATCTTGTTTCTTATCCTTCCAGGCTTTGGGAAACTCTACCCACTGTTTATATTGGTCATATCACATTCGCTCTTTCCTAAATACTTCACTGAAGGATTTGGGGTTGTCACTCAATTCTGTCCCTGTAGGACTGTGGTAAACAACTTAAGAATCGTTGTATTTTAACCTTATCCTCCCGGATGTATGGTAATAACCTTAGTAGTTCCAAAAATTTATTTATAAGGTCCTCCATTGTCATTTGTCCAAGTTGTGACTCATAAAATTCTTTCATTTTCCTTTCATAATAGCTTTCAGAAAGGTACTATTTCTTGAAATACTTCTTAAAGACAAACCATTCCAACTGTTTCTTCTTTAGGCCCTTGGCCAGTTCTAGGTCTTTCCACCAAATGATGGCCTTCCCTTTCAGATTGTAGATGGTCATTCTACCCTTCATATTGTTGGAATAGTTGTATAGCTAGAAGTATTTTTTTATGTCTAACAACCATGCCTCAACCTCTTCTCCTGTCCTGGATTCTCCATCAAAGGTAGCTGGTTTAATGTTTTTAAACTCTCCTTCAAGGTGGTCTACTTGTTTTATTTTTCTGTCTGTTTTAGTTTTGTCTTCAGTTGAAGGTATTCCTTCAGGTGAATTGTCTTCTTTTTCTGTTTCCAGCCCAGAGTTCTTGGAGGCGCATTTGCTGACCTCTTTGTCATGGTTGTCCTCCTTTGGGATTTTCTTGGTCACTGTATTGTGTAGTGGGACTTCATTTATCTATTGTTTTTCCTGCTATGCTTTCTTCAATTTCTCATTGTCTACTTTGAAAACCTACAACTCAACAATAAGATTCCTCATTGTTTCTAGTACTTCTGTAGGAGAGATTATGTCACTATTTTGTCTTAGATCTCTATGAGGTCCCTGTTCTGGATTTCCTTCCATTCTGATTTCTACATCGTTCGGAGATGGCATAGTCGACAAAAAACATAAAAAGTTTTTATGTTTGTAACAATCAAGGTTTACTAGTTTTTGCATAAGTAGAATATATGTCAAGAATTTAATGTGGGCCTGTTCAAGGCCCAGTGTTGTAAACTTTGCTCTGATACCATATGTAATGAACCCCATATTGACCACCCCCCCAAAAATGTGTTTACATAGTTTTCTTGGTATAATAAGGGTCCTAGTTATGCCATCATGATGTTTATTTGATCATCACTCTCTATAATAACTTTGTTTTAAAATTCTATTACAAAGTCCTTGTTATAAACTCTTAATTTCTCTAATTCACCACAAGATTTATTAATTGTGTCATGATTAGGAGGTTATAAGGAAAGGATCCCCAAAACTATTTGGCAAACCCCCTTCTTTTTTTAATCTATACTCGAATACCTATAGGCTACACACCTAAGGATAATCTTATACATGTTGCAGCTCATTATAATGTCACAAGACTTTAAGTCACACATAAGTACACCTATGGAGTTATGGCATGAATGTTTTAAACAATCCTTAAATTATGAAGGACCTTGGGTTGGGTTCCTCTTACACCCAACATCAAACCTAACTACCAAGATCTGGTTAGAATTGACGGTTCATTGTAGTGCAGGTACGAGATCCAAAGGCGAGCGAAAGTTGATAGCTAAGCTTTGTCTGTTATCTCGAAATTGCACTGAGGGGTAAGAACAATTTGGTTCAAATTCAAGTCATGATGGTGTCCCATTGCAACCTCCTTTACGTGGATTAGAAGTGTTACTGTCATAAAAGTAAAGGCTCTATAAAACCACTAAAAAACCATCCCACGAATCCCTATGTAATTCTTGGCTTCATACACCAAGTGTTAAAACACATTTCCATGGTCACATGGAAATCCATCCTCTGGACCCCTTACATTTACTACGAGGTGATAAGGTACCGATTAGGGTTAAGGTAGGTTTATTTCTTTTTCATTCCTGAGTTTTCCCAAAGAGGTTTGGCATGCCCCCTTTCAAAGGCGAAGACTATGAGTGAAGGAGGTTACTCCATGATGTAACTCTCGGTGCGGCCCTATGCCCTGGTAAGTTCCTTAACACAATGTCAATATAGATAAAAGAAAAGGAAGATGAAGAACTTTGGAAAAGGTTAAGAGTTCTGGTATTTTTTCAATGTTAGTGTCTTCCCTTTTTTTTTTATCATGTCTTTCCTTTCGACACTTTCTCTTCATCATTTTTCAAAAAATCACCCCGTAATCCTTGGAAACGCTTCCTCCCCGAGATTGTTGGTAGCCCCTTTTTGGTTATGCATTTTGGGGTCCCTCTGTAGTATCCAACAAAGCCTTTAGGAATTAGGGTTGATTGAAGCATACGCCTCTCACTATGAAAATACCTAAGATGTATTATAAGTATATCGACTTGTTTTGTTATTCCTGATATCGTTCTTCCTCAAGACATCTTACAAAGATGGGTTGGCTCTGTGTATATTCAACGATGTGGGTTCTTTCTGTTTGGTAGGAAGATTTTTATATTCCTTTTATCTATTTCCCTAAATGAATGGAGTCATCATCCTGTAGCTTTACCCGACCTTCGGTTGGTCCTTCTATTACCATTGTCATATCTTTTTTTCGGGGTATCTTGAATATTTTACTGGGAGTCATGTAGAATAAACATTTCGTATGTATCATGATGCCATGTAAATCTTGACGATGATGATTTATTTCCATTATTTATACACCACAACGCGATGAATCTACTTTTACTGTTGATTTTGTATCTCTATTCATTATAATTTTGATTCATAACTGAATTATACATAGCTCGTTAATCATGTCGATATACTGTGTGAGGAGTCTATAAATCATTTCGTCTTCTTTTTATTGTCACTAATGATGGGCCTTGTTGTTCCAAGGACCCATCAGAGATGGTATCATGCCCTCCTCCCTTGGCCCGAACATCTAAACAAATAATAGGTGAAGGGGTAAGGATTTGAACCCGTGTCTCAACAAGATAAGTATCTTTTTGAAAAGGAATCATCGATTTAATTTTTTATAGTGTTATGGCAATTTAATTTTCTTGGATACTTATCTTTTGAATAAAGACTAATGTTTATAGGGTTTGATTTCTTGTAGGGTCTCTGTCCATGCAAATATCGGATACCCATCACTTCCTCTAGCACAAAAGGTATTCGGGTTTCGAACCCTCTCACATCTCGTCTAACTCTACAGGTTATATAGTCGTTAAAGGAGATTATGATTTAACCAACTCTGTTGTAACTAGTTTGAGTCTACTGTGTCATTTGTTGGAGTAAACCCTTGAGGTCGTTCTTCCATTAATGGTGTTACGCCAGTTTTCCTATATGAGTATTGAATATATAATTGAATACATATTCTGTCCATTATGTAATATACTTCTCTCCTTGAAGGGTTAGAAAGACAATCCTGGTTGAATTTACTTAGAATGATAATGTGGCAAAGTATTTATGTCCTTTAAAATTTGAACATGATACTTACCATTTATGCTACTCAACTCAGTTCTAAACCATTGGCCTAACTTGTTATAGAAAGGAAAGTGGTATACCATACTTTAACAATGGTTTCACTGGTATCTTTGGCCTACTGTGTTCACTTTGAAATGGATGAAGTATAATGGTTGTTTCTTTAACTAGAGTATTCCAACTTTTATTTATTTAAATTATAGTCAAAGATTGTGTGTCCGTCGAATATTTATCATATTCATAGTATAGGAGGAACTTTTTATGAATACATACATACATATAATTGTATATGCACACTTGTTTTGTGTAGAGGATATATTATGTGATTCATTATCATGCCTACCCATAGTAATTAGGAATATATTTGTTACAGATCTATGGTGGAAATGTATTGACTCAGAGTGGCTTAAATTTACACGAAGTGGTAGATAACTTCTAATTTTCATTTATGAATCTAAAGTTGTATTTATAGCAAATAAACTTACTCTAAATATATATTTATATATATAGATTCAATCTGTTCATGCCTAGATTTCTTACACCAGAAATTGTGATGTATAGGAATTACCTCTATTATAGAGGAAACCCAACTATAGAAATTTTATACTTTGGTCACATAAATCCATTCGATTGTACTCAGAATACATTCAATTAATTTCTAAAATTCAAACAGATTCAAATTCAGTCATCAAGACTTACTCTGGAATTAGTTTTCTAACTATTCTATTTGAGAGGTTTGACTTCGCAATGTGTATAACCGAACAATTTTTTTCTCAGGTTATTGTGTACATACAAAGTTTAGTAATTTCGCTACATCTGGAACTAATCCATCCCACAGAGATAGAAATAATTAAATTTAGATATAGTATGTACCTTACATCAGCTATACGACCATTAAAACAGAAAATGAAAGTTATTTCAGTTCAGATCTAACAAGTACAACACATTAGATAGAAAATCATTCAGGCAGAGAAGGAGTAGAGTAACATATCTGAACCAACTTGCAGGAATTTAAAGGAAACAACCATGTTGCTCCAAATCGTAGAACAAAGCAGCCAAAATCGCTTGCACAGTTCACCCCCTAGCCTGACCATGAGTCCATGAGGGTGAACTTGGAAAACTCCTCCTCAAAAATGCCTTTCCATTCTTGCAGATTACTCTTTCCTCACACTCAATCCACAGTGTTCACAACAACAAGAAAACAAGTTGTCTCCTTTTCCCAGCATACCAGGCAGTGTCCTGCCTCCTCACATATGCTATATATCCAAACAATCATTTTTGCATAGGTCTTTCTTCCCCCCTTGGGAATTTTTGCAACTTTCTAAATCCCTAATTTTCAGGGGATGCCAATGGCCAAATCTCTCATTTTCCACTTGTAAAAATCAACCCAGAGGTAGTTCCCACATGTTCCCCACTCATGGAGTCATGGTCAGCTAATTTTAACATGGATGTTCTGTTTGTCCTCATACAATTAATATAAAATATCTTGTTCTCATACAAGTGTCATAGTCAAATAGTTAGTTGGGTCAAATCACATCCCTACCCAACAGTCACAATCATTTATTACAATTCTCAAATTCGAAATTTGAAATTTCCATAAATGGCAAAAAAATTTCAAATTCGAATTTACTAAAAACAGAATAATTTTCCAACAAATTTTAAATTTCAAAAATACTTTATTTTTGGGGATGTCACATTAATCGTACTCTAGTAACTATTATCGTAAGCGAACTCTACCAATGGAAAGAAATATTTCCAATGTTTTTGTTGATCCATTACATACATACAAAACATATCCTCCAAAATTTGGTTCGTTCTCTCTTTTTGTCCATCTGTCTCTGGGTGATATGTTGTACTAAAATTTAGCTCTGTTCACAAACCCTATTGGAAATTGTTCCAAAGCCATGCTTTAAACACTGATCTTGGATCAGATATGATCCTTCATGGTACTCCATGTAATCTCACAATCTTGCTCACAAATACTCTTTCTATGTATGGTGTATGATACATCGTTCATACTGGGATAAAGTGTGCACTCTTCGTCAGAGTTTCCACTACCACGAAAATTTAATCATGCCTCATTTCCATTAGTGTCAATCCAACGATAAATTCCATCAAAATGACCTCCCATTTCGATTCTGAAATAATGTGTGGTTGTAACAATCCTGGTGGATGCCTATGATCATCCTTCACTTGATAACATTCTAGACATCTCACCATGTAACTAACTATGTCTTCTTTCATTCCCTTCCAAAATAATAAAGTCTTAAGGTCTTCCTTCCTCTTCATGAATCCTGGATGAGCCATTTACATTCTTTGGTGCGCTTCACATAAGATCAAACTTCTTAATTCGTCGTTAGGTAGTACGTAAATTCTTTCACTAAATCTCAACAATCCATCGTTGTCTAATGAATAACCTTCATACTTCAGTACCACCATGGTATCTTTTCCAATATTATTCTTAATATCATTGTACCAATCATCATCTATCTGTAAAGTTAGAATCCATTCTCAAAGATTCGTCTTCAGCAATATTACCAAGAATATGTGTGGTCTCTCACTCAATGCATCAGCCACTCTATTCATTGTTGCTTTAATGTAAGAAATCTCAAAGTTGTATTCGCTAAGTAATTCTGACCAATGCCTTTGTCGTGCATTCAAGTAACACAGTGTAAATATATGCTTCAATCCACAATGATCTTTCTTTAATTCCAACTTTCCTCCAATTAGATAATGTCTCCAAACTCTCAAGGCATATACAATTGATAATAATTCCAAGTCATGCGTTGTGTAATTCTCTTCATTCTTTCTCAATTTCCTTGAAATGTAAGCGATCACTCAATCGTATTGCATAAAACATCTGCCTAAACCTTCCTTAGATGCATCTGTGCATACCAATAATTCTTTTTCCATGTCGAGGAATTTTAGTATCAGTGTTTTTGTTAACAACTCTTTGAGAAGTTGAAATGTTTTCACGCATTTTTCATTCCATATGAACCTCTTGTTTTGCTTTTGCAATTTTGTGATTGGATTTGCTATCTACGAAAAAATTTCGACGAATCATTGATAATATCCTGATAAGCCCATAAATATGAGTACTTCTTGTATGTTTCTCAGAGATTTCCATTCCATAATATCCTCTACTTTCACTGGATCCACAACGATACCTTCGCTAGATATTATATGTCCCAAGTAATGAATCTTCGATTGGTAAACATAACATTTCAATAGTTTCTTGTACAATTTGTTTTCTCATAGACACTATAGGACCGATCTTAAATGTTCATCATGTTCTTATTTCATTCGAGAATGAATTAATATGTCATCAATAAATACTTGAACAAACTTGTCCAAGTATTCACAGAAAAAACAATTCATCAAACACATGAATACCCCCAGGGCATTTGTCAATTTGAATGGTAAAACTATAAACTCATAGTGCCTGAATATCGTCTTAAATGCGGTCTTAGGGATATCTTATTCTTTAATCCGTAATTGGTGATATCTTGATCTCAAATCAATATTCAAAAACATTGTCGCTCCCTTCATATGGTCAAAAAAATCATTTATTCTGGGTAACAAATACTTATTCTTGATCGTCTTTTTTTTCAATTGACGATAGTCAATACAAATCCTCCATGATCCATCCTTCTTTCTCACAAAAATAAATGGTGCACCCCAAGGTGACAAACTTGGACCTATAAGTCCCAAGTACAACAATTATTTCAATTTCATTTTCAACTCCTGCAATTTAGGTGTTGACATCCAGTAAGGAGTTATTGCTATAGGTTCATTTCCAGGTTTTACGTCTATTGTAAAATCCAACTCTCTTTCAGGTGGTAAACCTAGTAACTCTTCTAGAAATAGGTCGAAAAAATATTGTACTATAGGAAGGTTTTCTAATCCTTCCGCATCACCCTTTTAGTTTATGGATAATATTGATATACCTTGCATCCTTTTCTCATACTCTTTTGTAGTTGTAGAGAAGAAATCAATCTCAAGGACATGCCCTGGTTCCATCCTACAATAACTCTACTCTTTCCCAAATCATATTTCAAACTTAATTGTTTCATATTATAGTTAAGTATCGCATCATGTGATTCCAACCATTCCATACCAATCACTATGTCATAAGATCCTAAGATTGTGACATAAAGATCTACCTTCATTACAAAGTCTCCCAAGTTAATGCTACAGTTGATACGAGGAAAATATCTCCATGGCTATGGGTAAACCACAATAGACGGAAATGACTGCAGAAATAAACTCTAATATCAAGTATGTTATATAAGAAAATATGCTAACAAGACAAGATAACAGGCCTACCTCATCCAGACGTTCGATGAAGTATACCATTGAGCACTTGACCCAAATAAATATACCTGCAACTAGTCCTCAACAACCAAGCAATGCAAGCATATGGTGTTAATATATAATGTTGGCACATTCAATAGCATAATCCATCAACATTCATAAAAAATACGACCATGGAAAAACAATTCAAATATTTGTGAGATATTAATTGGATGAGAAAAGAGTATTTCTATAAAGATGTAATCAACAGAATTGAATGAGTTATAAACTTTTGTGTCGACACGGTTTGGAACAAAGAAACTAAGTTCCTTCCAGCTGGGCTTCCACCACTTCAATCCTCCACCAAAGGCAAGCCCATAGAAGAGAGGCAATGAATTTCTCAATCAATAAGGGAAGAGCTTGGGGGATGAACAATGCGTTCATACTTAAAGGACAAAGGGATGCAGACTCAATGTGAAGTGAATAATTTCTCCAGAGTGACTTTGCTCTCAAAGTTGAATTATTTCTCCTCTTTTCCATGGCTTGGATTTGGCCCATTTATATCCTTCAAGTGGAACTGAAGGGCTGAGTCAAAACATTTCCAATATGTGGAAGGTAAAGGATCATTGATCTCGTGACGTGACATGAAAAACTGACACTATTTTTCAATTTTGGGAAGAAATCCTAATGTACGCAGTTTGTAGTGGCGCAACCTGTGTATACACATGTTGTAATATAGTTATGGCACATATATGTGGATAAATTATTTTTTTAGCTCTGGTATTTTCAAAAAGGGACTTCAAGTATGCATAGGTAAATGGAAAAAGGTCCTATGTTCAAGATTGAATGGGGTGAGGAAAATATTTCTATAATAGATGCCCCCTAAAGTGTGAGGTCAAAGGAGTATCTGCCATGTCTGAAATACATTATAAGACCCAGAAGTGGAGTAATGGGGACCCAACTAGAAGAACTAGTTTCTCATTACAATCTGTATTGACTTCGCATACATGGATACCAATTTGAATTACATTGTAGATCCATGTGAAAATATACCAACAATTGTCCATGGCCATGAATAGGAAAATACAAAGGTTTCTACATGCCAAAGGTTGTCATAGTCATGAACAAGGCCCAGTAAAACTAGTCTCAATATGATGATATATGTATGGAATGGAGTACAATATGATCTCTGATGATCACTGAAGTCACACAGGTACTACTCCCATGAAACGATAGTAACAACTTAGGAAAGATGTCACTATAAATTGATGCCTTCAAGTCTTCTACACAGTCTGCCAAAGGTATACTGTCATGAGACTTCATTTGATTACTGGTCATTGAGGTATACCATTAAAAAATGTGACACAACCTACCAATGATGAAAGTAGGTATCAAGGAACCAAGTACATTCTTACAAGTGTCAATAAAGGAGTCTGGGTCGAACACTTGAAGAATCCATCAATCAGAGGACATTGATTTATTCTCAACTGTCGATGGTGAGAGAACCTTCCACTAATGACTGTAAGCCTCTAGGAACTCATAGGACTCTATGTCTCATCTCCATAAAATATGAGATGAAGTCACTGAAAGTAGACCCACTGAAAGGAGAACAATAAGGAATCTCTCATCATTCCGCACGAAGTGCAAAGTAGGAGCTTTATGATTTGAAGTAAATCGAACATAGAACATGTTCATGAACCAATGACCCTGTGCATCTTTCACATGTTCCAAATGAAAGAGGTACACGAAAAATACCCTCTAAATAGAAACCAATGAGGAAAACTACTGACAAAAGTGAGGAAACCACCAATAAGGCTAATGGCATCCAAGACACTACATGAATCCCAATGTGTGAATAGATGTATTGTTGTCGAACACAAGGGAAACCACCCAGTAAATGACCAATGATGAAATGTTGATTTTTGGGTTCAAGGTTACGTACCAATGAGGAAAGTAGGACTAGGGTGTGAAATAAAACTTCTGCATCATGTGATTCTGAGACAAACTGAGGGTATGGTCAACATGCAAATTCAAGAGTTCTGAGGAATGGTCAACACATGTTCATAGACATCCTTTGAACAAGAGAATGAGACATATGGAAGACTCTGGCAGCATAGACTCAATGATGAAACTATGATATGCAGGAGGCATCAATTAAACTCTCCATAGGGACGTGAAAAATAACTAGTCGAGGGAGTAAAATCTCTGTAACAAGCTCAACTTCCTAAGGTCATTCTGAACCCAAAATTATAATGACAAGTGGAATCAAAACAAGATAATAGTCCCTTCTCACCCATCTTTTTTGGTTTTTTCATAGTCAAATGAATGTTATGATACAAAGGAGAGAATGAGTGTCACAAGTAAGAAAAACTAGTTCCAATAGTGGAACATACCTATGCTCAATATAAGGAGGTGCATGTGGGAGATGGACACTTGGGAGAATATTCCCTCCTAGGTATAGGGTTTCAAGTTGCAAAGTATATAAAAAAGGATCTTCTTGGTTGAGGATGAAAAACTAGTGAGGAAAACGGTTTATAACACAAAGAGAGAACCAACAATAGGATCAACATTGGAAGCAAGGGTATGAGATTTAATCATAGCTTAATGCCAAAAAATGTCCTTTTCCATAATCTTATTCTACTTAATTTGAAAAAGGGATAAAATTGTACCAATAGTCGTCCTTTCAAATCCAATTAACGAGTGTGAAAGAGACAAGTTCACTCAGAAATATTTTTTCTTTTTGAAAATGAATCGAAAAAGATCTAAAATCAAACTCTCCTGGGAGTCCTCTAGGTATAGGTCAACATGTTTATGAGAGAGAAATAAGGTTGAGCATAAATTCATGTATTAGCTATAGGGGACTCCCGATCCTACAAAAAAAATCTTTGCATGGGCATCAAATGAAGCAGAGGATCTAACTAGGGTACCCATGTTTGGTAAGTCTCTACCATTTGATAACGACACATATTGTAGCATATGGAGGGTTTTGCGTTGCTAAAAAATCGGTTCGTACCTAAGGCATATGAGTGACAGTTATAGGACAATTCAAGTGTGCATGATGTAATGGATACCTATCCTATATGTTGGGTAGCGAAAATACTTGTTTGTAGTTACGAATGGTCGACATAACGCTAAAAACTGCAAGAATCCCTGGTGAAAACTACAAGAAACAACTCAATCCATTGTTGTATTAGTCCATTAGGTGAAAATACAATTTGAAATAATGCAAGGTGGGTAAAAATCACTATAAATAATAACAAAAACTAAATTTTACTATGTCATTTGACATTTTTACCCAAATAGTGAATTTTGTACCAAAATACCTTTGATCTTAAATTGGTGATTGCGAGAGCTACAAGTCACTTAATCAGGGACCATCTGGACAAAGTAATTCCTCTTCCCTCCTATTCCTTTCTATTGGATTACATTTTGTATTTAGGTTTGAAATTTTAAGTTATCTAGGGCGCAAATCAAAAGTTTAGGTGTACATGTGCTACCATTCATCGGGTCATGTATACGCAGTTGTCTAAAACAAAGCCATCATATACTCATCCCTATACATGAATATGAATATTGTAGCTCATGTATATGTCCATAAACAATTTTTTTGATGGTTGCTAACTCAAAAGGTGATGTTTCTCTAGAAGGATGGAACTAGAGTGGACGGAAAGGGAACATGACGAGGTAGATGCTATTGTGGAAAGAGATATGGGATCCCAAATGGCCTTGAAAATATGTAGGTTGTATATGTTTTTGGAACTCAAAGGAATGAGGGCCCAAGTGATTTTTCTATAGTTTCTCATGGATTAGTGGGATCCAGACAATGAGAGCTTCAACCTTGATGGGAAACCATTAAGGATTGAAGTCGAGGATATTTATTTTTTAATGAGGTTGTCATGTCAAGGTGAGGTGGTGAACCTCAAAGCCTAGGGGGATGGGAGTGGTATGAATATAGAAGTATACATAGATTCTCACTGCATTGCAGGTACCAAGAATATCATGAGTCAACTCCCCATCCGAGCGATAAACAATCTAAGCCTCAAGATCATTATCCTTTTTTTTACCCGAATCAGAGGATCAACATCATTGCACTAGGCATCGAGGCCTCTTATGTTATACTCCATAGAGTGCTTGATATGCATGGTGTATGACTGTTGCACCTCACTACTGGCTAACATGAAGATCCAATTAACATAATGCAAATAGGGTGGTAAGAGGAACTTTGGGTTTCCGTCCATCTTGTGTAGATTTTTCTTCGAGTGGGTTCCAGGTTTGGGACCTAGAGTTGAGACCATTCTGTGAGGACCTCGCGATCCAAACATAGCACGATGGACCAAGGTGATCAGACGATAGGGGGGTAGGGTTACCACACCCTACAATGATGATTTCTTTCACTGGTGGAGACGATAGGTCATTTATCTGGATGATGTTCACGTACTAACTAGACACGTAAGTGATGAAGACATAGGTCCACGACGACCGAAAGGGATACCACGACATCATCAGAGGCACCGAGGAGATGAGGTGGTGGGAGGAGAAGTAGAGAGAGTCCTTTAAAACATGCAGGGAAACCTATCTTGTTTGATACAAAGGATTCTGATGGTTCAGGTGGAGGATCTACCATAAGCTATGCAGCGGCGGGTGGTAGGCATGCCCATAGATTGGGTGTGACTCTTTCAGCATATCAAAAACATCTTAGTTTTTTATCATGACACACATATAGCGCCACAGGAGTAGATGTCATGGTTCTTGTATTATTGGCTGTATAGGTGTATTGAGGGTGTTAATCACAATTTTGTACTATAAACATCATATTTTTTGAAATATATAAAAACATGAATATTCAGATTTACTTATGCTACAAAGTGTACATTGATGAGGATGTTTTATTTTCTTTAGTTATGTGACAAATTCCAATCTAAAACGAAATTAGCATATGCATCAGACACATAATTAGAACTCGTAGGTATGTGATGATAAGTAATAAAATCAAATTTTCGTTCTAAAAGGGGTATTCGTAGGAATCATTGGAGTAAAGTAGGATCATGCACAAAGTAACTTTCATTCAACTGACATACTACTAACTAGGAATGCAGGGGAACCTCCAAAGAGAAAATACCGTGCATAATGGCATTGCGTAAAAGTTCTATAATGACACTATATTTGGTCACATTATTCGTGGATGGCCCTAGGCATACACCACCTAAAGACACTAGTAGGCCCTCGGGTGAGTAAACAACCCAAGCGGTAGAAGCCAAGTTCCCTTTATGATGACTGGCTCCATCCGTGAATCCTAAGTAGGCTGAAGACTCCATTGACATTTGCCAACGAAGTTAAAACTTGATAAGCAAGATGAAGACAAAATTAAGGGGAATATATATATACACTAAATTACATTAGTATACAAAGAGTTATGCCCAAGTTTGGCACTCAAGCGTAAGATATTTTCAAGTAGAGCCCATTCCTGGGCTCGACCAACATGTTCCCTTCATAATATTCTAATTCATAGTCTCCTTTTTCGAAGACATGTCGCACGATATAGGGATCGTGCCACATGGGTTTAAACTTGTCGACCCCCAGTGGTTCTTTGGCTTGATCATATAAAAGGACCAATTCACCCTCAGTGTATGAATGTGGATAGACAAAATTATCATATTGGACCTTGAAACATCTTTTATTCACTTTGATAGCCATAGAGGTGTCTCGACGCTGCTCGTCAATGCTCTCTAGGTGCACAAGGCATCGTTCGATATTGAAAGTGTCAGGTAGGAGTGCAACTGCCAATATAAGTGAATGGATTTATCATTCAATAGGTAAGATTGACTCCACACTGTGTACTAACTAGAAAGGAGAAAATCTAGTGGAAGTATTGACCGAGGTTCAGTATGCCCAGAGTGTGGGACATATCATGATATGCTAGTCATATTTTCTCTAGCTGACAGTTTTCTACAAAATGGTCTTGAGAGACTTTTTTACGGCCCCTACCTAACCATTTTCCTAGGGGTAATAAGGGGAAGAATTAACATTCTTAAACCCTAGCTTGGATGCTATCTCTTCCATCATTTCATTCTCAAAGTGAATTCCATGATCAGTTTCAATCTCACTCACGATTCCTAATCTGGAGATAATTTGATTGAATACGGATAAGGCGACAGTCTTCCTTTCGGATTTAACTGTAGGAATGTCTTCAACCCACTTAGTAAAGTAGTCTACGAACATGCTAATGTGTTGACTACCCCCAACCAAATTTGGGTTACAATCCACAAAATCCACCCCCCACTTGGTGAAGGGACCGACGAAGGGACCGTCGATAATGACTGGATATAGAGGGGATGGTTGCGAGCTCATTTCTAAGTGAACACCTGGCAAGGGTGACACTTCTTAACCACTTCAACACATTCTTTAAATATAGACAACCAAAAATAACTGACTCACAAATTTTTTGGGGGTGTCACAAGCCCAGATAGATGACTAGCACAAGCCCCACTGTGCCAATCGTTTAGAACTGAATCATCCTCTTTCTGAGTTAAACAATGATGAAATATATTGTCTATTCCTCGATGATACAGAGTGTCATCGACGATAAGGTAATTCTTATCTTGGTAATTTATATGTCATCGCTCATCTTGCGAAAGATGTTGAGGGAACTTCAAAGTTTGAAGATAGAGAACAATGTATCCATACTAGGGGTCAGATGACGAGAAAAGGAAAATGTGTTCATGTGCAAAAAAATCAACATGAATAACATCCTCATCTGATCGTGGGAAGTCGGATGTTAACTTTGAAAAGGCCAGTGGTTTATTGGATTTTGCAGATGCAAATCGAGATCGAACTCTTGTAAAATGAAAATCCATTTATTGTACTTCTCCCCTATGATATGCCTGGTAAGGACATATTGAAATAGATTGACATCGACAACCATATTAGTATTGAAAAGAAATATATAGATGTGTAATCATTGAACTACATGAACGACAACCAATCTAGATTTTCAACGTGATAATATTTGAGCTCGGGATCGACTAAGTTTCGAGTAGGATAGCAGATGGTGTGCTCATGGAGCTCATTTTCCTCCTAAACCAATTGAATACCAATCATCTCTTCAGACATGGCGATGTAAAGCAGGTAATATCTATTGTATTTGGGGTCTTCAGCACTGGCATCAATACCAAGGCTTTCTTGAAAGCATCAAAGTATTCTTGGGATTTCTCATCCCAGATAAAATGGTTTTCCTTATTCAAAACACGCATGAAACCATTAGTAATATTGAAATAGTTCACTATAAATCGACATAAAAAGCTAGATTTCCCTTGTAAACCTTGAATTTGTCAAATAGTACGCAGGGGAGGCAATCTAGGTATTTCCTCAAACATTAACATATCTACCATGATCCCACTCTCAGAGACTAAAAATCCTAGAAGACGTCCAAACCTAACAGAAACTATTAATTTATGAGGGTTCAACCAGATTCAATAATGACGACATATTTCAAAAACTAGTTGAAGGTGCTTAGGGTGATTCACTCTCTTACAAGACTGAGCAACAAGATCATCAAGATAATCCTCGAGTATATGCTTAATATCATGGAATGTGAAGGTCATAGCATGTTGGAAGGTTGCTCCAACGTTTTTAAGGACGAAAGGCATCTTGCAGTATGCAAAAGTACCCCAAGGACAAACAAATTTTGTCTTATGTTGATCCTTGGGTTTAATTTGAATTTGGTTATACCTTGAAAATCCATCCATGAAAAAAAAAAACTTTTCTTCCCGCACACTCGTCGAGAATTTGATCGATGAAAGGTTTTGGGAAGTTGTCCTTAGGACAATATTTGTTCAGGTCATGAAAATCCATGCATACATGGATTGTTCCTTTATTCTTATTCACAGGAATGGGATTGGATACCCATTCATTCAAAGGAACCGAGTATATAAAGCCATCATTAAGCAGTTTCTCTACCTCTTCCTTAATAGCAGGGGCCTTCCAGGGGTTGACGGATCTAAGACGTTGTCGAATAGGATTAGCATCTGGGTAAGTTTTAATCTCATGTTCGACAATTCAAGGATCAATTCTTGGCATCTCTTCATATGACCAAGAAAATACATCTTGAAATTCCTTCAAGAGTTCGGTGTAGATTAGGATTTTTTCTAGTGAACAATCGACAACAATGTGTACATTTTCAATCTTTCCAAGGGTATGAGAGATATTGATCGTGATGGTAGGTTAGATACTTTCCATATTTCCTTCAACATAAATGTCATGTGTATCAAGCGGAACTATGATGTGACTAAGTATCTCACTTAGAGTAGATTGAAATTCATCTTGTTCAATTCTAGCAAGCTCTGGTAGAAAATAAGAGTGATGATGCATATCATCCCAAGGTTTGTTAGAACCATTCATGTCTTCAATGATAGCTTCATCCAAGGGAAAAGTCTCATCAAGGAAGTCATGTGAACAATATGACAAAGTAGCCCACATGGGATTGAGAACAGGATCATCCTTGTCCATTTGTGAGGTAATAGGATCGGTATCGGCTTAAGATTCAAGAATAGCTTGATATGCTATCTTTATTTTCGATAGTGGCATGGCCATTCCAGCATGCAATTGAACCTCACAATACATAGTCAAGAAAGGTTGGGTCCAAGGATCATTAAAATAGGAAGTGTGGAAAGGAACAAACTTCTCTAACAAAACGGGCCTATTGGACATGGCCTAAATATTGTGAACCAGTGCCATGAAGTCAAAGGTACCCATAAGGGATGAATACATTCTGACATCGCTATTCTCAGTTGTCGGATGAGAATTTTCAACCACGGGGATTGATGGTCCAACAGATGCACTGGGGATAGAATACACAAAAGAAAATTGATCGATCATCATTATATTCCCATCACGAGGAAAACAAAGAGTACGAAAGACGAACAATACGAAGACAGTCATAGCATAAGTCTAATTGCATCCTAGTAACAAGTTATAATCGAGGGGCACATCAACCACCTTGACATTCACCTCTACTGTCTTCCCACCTAACTGGACCAGAAAGGAAGGAAAAATACCATGAGGGAAGAAGGAACGACCATCAAAAGAAGTCAGCATGGTCGGAGACTGAGAGAGAGTCGGAGATCTGAGGGATTTCCAACAGACCAAGGACATCACACACGTTGCAACTCCTTCATCAACAACAATATGCTTGATGGTATAATTCAAGTAACCCACGTGGATTTGGAATTCCATATGGTAAGGAAAGAGAGGCTTCACATCTATGATGTCAAACTTGATAACTTTTGAGCCATTGGGATATAGAGCTCCTAGCATAGATAAGAAGACATTTCTCTGTGAGGGACACATTTGGATTACCTCCAGAGCTGACATGGCATAAGGAGTTTGACCCAGATCCTCAACAATAGAGTAATTATGGGTGGCTCTAGAATTAGGATTTTGGGTAGAGAAATTGAGTACTCCTTTCGAAATACAAGGCAGTGTGATGTAGGAGCATTGCTCCACCTCAACAAAGTTCCAGCTAGAGAGCACATCAGTGCACATTTAAGGAGGGGAGAGGTGTCATCCCTCTCATTTTCCCCTCATTTTTAAATTTCAAATGTATTTAATGTAATTAAATGTTTAGAAGGTTGGAAGAGCCAAAGCCATGCCTTTTATCAGATAGGACATAGGGTCACCTTTAATGGACGACAAGATGATAATATCTAGATCTGATTCGAACTAGATATCCATTGAATGCAATTCAATGTAATTTAATGAGAGTAGGTGATTTGGAGGGAGAGCTCAAGGATCCCCTATTTTGTACAAGATCTTTGTATAGAATTTTTTTAGGGAGATAGGATGTTAACAAATCAAAAAGGAGAGGAGAGAGAGGAGACACTATTGGAGTCTAAGATTTTGTACACATTCTAAACAAACATTCCTGTTAATGAAAAGAGAGAGAATTTTTTCCTGCATATGATTGTATGTGTTTATGTGTATTTGATGAATGTCATTTGTGTGTTCATTTATACTGTAGACATATGTATTAGATTCCATCTGTAGGGATAGATAAGAATTCTCTATCTCTGAGTTTGCTGGAATTCCTTCTAGGTTCTTTAGTCTTTGCAAGGAGTGCACAAAAAAATGTTGGAGGTTATTTAGCCAATGCAAGGAGGTGGACATCTGAATCTCGAATTGAGTTCATGAAAGAACATGCTAGGAGGACACACTAGTATAGTTTTTGGACTCAAAGAGGAGCCTCAGAGTTACTAAATGCTCTGGAGGGGAGACTGTGCAGAGAAGGCACAAAACAAAGAACAAAATTACTAAGGATTATATAGAGCTCTTCCAGGAGGGCATCGAGCAGGTGCAAGTGTGCACAAGGTGAACTCTATTTCGAGTTCAAAGAGAAGAGAAGTGTCAAGGAAAATACAATCACATAGTTACTGAACACTCTGTAATATCAGTAAGGTGTGCTTTGACCAAGAGGTTTCCAAGAGGGCACATATATCACTTCGAGGAACAAGAGGGACATAAAAAGGGTTACTAAATACACTAGAGGAATACCTGTGCAAGGAGTGCACCAGGCCAACACTTGGATGAAGTGTTGAAAGACAACCATTTGAGGGTCAGTCAAAGCGCAAGGAGTGGGCATGGAAGTGAACTTGTTTCAAGTCTGACAAGCTCAGGAGAATGAGCACAGAACATGCCAAGAGATCACTAGAAATTCCTTTGAAGGATGTAGAAGGGACAATACCCTTGGATATTTGAGTGAGCTAAAGCTCAGAAGAGATAGTGAAAAGAGTGCACAAGAGTCGGACTTATTCCAAATCCTAAAGCTAAGGAGGATTTGTGCAAAGTTGCATGGAGAGCACAAGTGAGCCGCAGGGCCGAGGTTAATTTCCATTATCAAAGCTCAAGAGAGATAGCGTTTTCATAAACACAGATGAGACCCAAAGTCACTGGGCTCACACAAGAATCAGAGGTCAAATCCTTTGACATTTAGGAATTCTTCCAAGTCAGGAGAAAGGGAAATCTCAAGAGGAGGAGTGACAACTTTAGTCAGATCAGCTACAAGGAGAGGATCTGGATTGTCAGATCAGAGTCCAGATAGGAGGATCTCATAGAGGAGGAGGATATTAGATCAGAGCTGTCAGATCTAAGCATGAGGACCAACAACTAATGGATCCAAAGGTAAGTTTACAAGAATTAAATCTTTTGGAAGTGCACAAGAGAATGGACTAACGGAGTCCTGAAGTTCTGAAAACCATCAGAACCATCCATTATCAAGGTAAGGCCTTGGCCATAGGTCAAGGTTGATAGGTGGAAGAAGATCCAAGAGTTTGAAGATTCGGACTTCGAAATATTTGCAAGGAGGATAGTTGAAAACCTCTGAATCACGAAGTCGCAAAGTGGATCTAGATCGTTGGATTGCGAGAGGTTGTAGACCATTGATCTGACACAAGTGAAGTTCGGGGTTCAGACTTCGAAAGAATGGTGATGAGTTGACTTCAAACTTTGCAAAGTTTTGAAGTGCCAAGTAGAGACCTGGACCATTTGATCACAGAGAGTTGTGGACCATTGATATTACATGAGTAGAGTTTGGAGATCGTGAGTCGGGAAGAAAGGAGGTAGTTGTCTTCCAAAATCTCGAAACATGAAGTCTCGATTCGCAGAGGAGATCGGGACTATCGGATCATGGAAGGTTGTGGATTGTTGATCTGACACTAACAGATTCATAGATCAGACTTCGAGAGAAAGAGATGAACTAATTTCAAAGTTTACAAAGCGTGAAGTCCCGAAGCACTTGGGAGTTGGGCCCCAGGTCATAGTTGGAGGTCACATCAGCGAAAGTAAAGGGAAGGAGCTAGCATGTTCCAGGATCTTATTTCAAAGTTTGGGAATTAGGAGAGTCAGGAGTGATTCACATCAAAACACCCAAAGTCCAAATACATTAAGTGCCTTTTGGATAGGTGTGTGGGCACAACTAGTGGTCACGTGGAGGAAGCTTACGCCTAGTGGTAGTGCACATGGGTGAGGTTTCACAAGAGGTCCTATGGATTTGTTTCATGGAGGTTCCAACAGGGAACCAAAGAGCTTCTTTAGCTTGAGGAATTTTAAGATCCATAGATTGGGAGGTCGACCGACTGCGCTGAGATGGGGGTGTTGCATCAGGTGGTATCAGAGCCACTTTTTGTCTATAGAGAATAGGCAGAGGGAGGCAAGAGAGAGAAAGAAATAGTTCGATACCATCAGGTGGTATTAGAGAAGAATTTTTTTTTGCATACAACAGACTTGTCGGGAGGGTAGGTAGAAAGAGGAGGATGGATATTGAAAGCCAAAGGACTGGTCAAAGCAAGGATCACCAACATAAAAGAAAAGATGAGATGGATAAGGAGCTCGTATAAATCCGAGCATATATGGAAAGGTTAGAATTGAGGATGCAGTAGGAGTCCAAGGTATGTTGGAGGTATGAGTGGAAAATGAAGAAAAGAGTGAAATGGCCCATCCAACAATTAGTTTCTAAAAGACAGCACCAACAATTGAGGAGGTGGTTGAGGTATGTTGAAACCCTAAGTGACACACAAGAGCTGGTTTGAATTTGTGAACTAGAACTTGAGAGAAACCTTAGTGATGAGGAAGAGAAGAGATCAGAAGATCCCATAGGATACTAAGAGGGAAGTGATGGAAATACAAGCTTCCAAGTTACTCAATGAGATGGGATCATTGGAGGATCTCATAGACTGCTAGGAGGGCAGGAGAAAAATCCCATATTTCCAGGTGGGCAAGGGAGAAGAGAGGAGCTCAAAAATGAGTTCGGATCAACTATTTATGCTAATAGAGGAGGATCAGAAATGCCTTCTAGTCATTGGGGCAATTCAGATATTCCTACCAAGTATCCAAGTTGAGGCTAGAGCATGTTTTGCAGATGTAACAACAAAAGAAGGACAACCAATAGTGGATGTCATAGAGGAGGAGAAGGAGAAGGAGCATATACTAATGTCTGCCCCAACAGAAGAAAAGGAGCATGCAGTTGATTTTCTCACTCCATGGGAGAAGGAGTTGGAGATGCTGGAGGATTAGTTGAACAATCCAGAACTAGGAGATGGCTGCCAGGAGACAGTCATGTAGATTGTCGGAGAAGAAAATTCAATATATTTTCTCAGAAATTTCAGCCAGGAAGTTGAACAGGAGATGACTATAGTACTTAAGCATGCAACAGAAGAGGGACAAAAATTATATTCTAAGGAGAAGCTGGAGGAAGCTCGAGCTGAACCAACAGGAGAACTGGAAGAAACAAATTTGTTAGAGGGAGAAATTGAGAAGCAGATCAGTGATGGGATTGAAGAATTGGATTTTGTAGCAAGGTGGGAAGATAAGGCTACAAGATATGGATAAAACAACAACAGAGATCAGGTTGATCTACCCATCAATAAGGAGGAAGTGCAGGCAAGTAGTCTGCAAAGAAGAAGCCAACCAACAGAAAGGTTGGAAGAGGTGATTGAAGAAATCAGGAGGCTGATGTTGGGGTCAGTGCAAGAAACTACCAACAAAGGGAAGCTAAGTAGAGGAGAGAATGCCATCACAATAGGGAAGGAGAAGAAGAAGCAACAACAAAGAAGCGAGCATGAGGACAACTCTAGAGAACGTTTAAGGATCCACGGGGATTTCAACCTTGGAATAGGGGAAATCATGAACATGAGCTCATGAATGTTTCAAAGCAGTGGAGTATGATGCAGGAGAATTACTCCACCTCAGCAATGCTCTAGCTAGACAACACATCGGTGCACATTCAAGTAGGGGAGAGGTGTCAACCCTCTCATTTTTCCCTCATTTTTAAATTTTAAATGTATTTAATTTAATTAAATGTTTGTAAGGATTGAAGAGCCAAAGCCATGCCTTTGAGAAGATAGGATATAGGGTCTCCATTAATGGTTGATAGGATGATAAGATCTAGACCTGATCTGGACTAGAAAACCGTTGAATATAATTGAATGTAATTTAATGAGAGTAGGTGAGTTGGAAGGAGAGATCGATGAGCCCCTCTTTTGTAAAATATCTTTGTATCAAAATTAATTAGGAATATAGGATGTTAGCAGATTAGGAAGGAGAGGAGAGAGTCGAGACTCTGTTCCAGTCCGAGATTTTGTACACATTGTAAATAGACATTCATGTTAATGAAAAGAGAGAGATTTTTTTCCTGCATATGATTGTATGTGTTTATGTGTATTTGATGAACATCATTTGTGTGTTCATTTATGTTGTAGATCTATGTGTTAGATTCCATATGTAGGGATAGATAGGAATTATCTATCTGTGACTTTGCTGGAATTGTTTCTGAGTTCTTTATGTTGTGAAAGGAGTGCACAACATAACATTGGAGGCTATGTAGACAACACAAGGAGTGCGCATCTGAATCTTGAATTGATTTCAAGAAAGAACGTTCCAAGAGGGAACACCAGGATAATTTACAGACTCAAAGAGGAACCTCAAAGTTACTAAATACTCTCGAGGGGAGACTGTGTAGAGAAGGTACAGAACAAAGAACAAAATTACTGAGGATTTGTAGATCTCTACCAGGAGGGCATCGAGCAGGTGCAAGTCTACACAATTTGAACTTTGTTTCAATTTTAGAGAGAAGAGAAGAGTTAAGGAAAAGACACTCATAGAGTTATTGAACACTTTGTAAGATCAACAACGTTTTCTTTGAGAAA
>ML809751.1:28605-40833 GCA_009831015.1 Picea engelmannii | reverse complement strand
AATAGATATAAATACACAAGATGTTGTGTAGTACATGTGGCGTATTCATAGAATAAGATTAATGACGTTAAATAATATATTATGGTTGTTAACTAAAAGTTCTATCCTCATTGTCAATTTGATTTTGAGATAAATAAGAAATATCAAAATGGTTGTAAGAAATATCCCACTTTGTTCATTATGTTAAAATGAGCTAGGTATGTGAGCTATGTTCATTATGTTAAAATTGTTGAGATTGGGTGATAATGAATTCCTTAAAGGATTGATTTGGATCCTATTATTCTAGGTTGGTTACAATCAAATAAACCAAGTTAAAATATGGATAGGGATTGCATTTATTAATGAGTTTCTTGTGTGAATGTATAAATTCATGTAAGCCTCTAGAGGGAAAATGACTGAATGTGAGTGAGCTGATGTAATCTCCATGATATGAATAATAAGAAAACCGATTCCTATGCTTGGTGGAAGTAGCCCAAAGTTTGGGTGAACCACGTAAAATCCGTGTGTTCCTTATATGTGTGATTGTTAATTATCATTGTGAATTGTGTTTTCCCCATTTACAATTCCAACAAGTAATATCAACGCTGGTCGAAGAAGTTTCAAATTCTCGGAAAAACAGAAGAAGTAAAATCAATGTAAGGGTGCGTCAATTTATACATCCACGCAGATCCCTCCTCTCGAAAGGTGCAAAGACTTATTACTCAACCTTATGCTCATAAAAAATTATTGTTACGTGAGATGCGAAACCTTATGCTCATAAAAAGATGCGAACTCCCCGCACTAGAGTGATAACGTGAGTTCTAGTGGTAGCGTGAGGTGCGAACTCTCTTTAAATCAAAAAGTTGTGATCTCCTTAAATTAATTAGCATGGTACATTCGCGTGGTAAAGTAAGGATCTCCTTAAATTAATTCCCATGGTATGGTGCGAACACATTATACATGGTGGATTTAATCAAAGGTTTTTTTATTAAGATATAAAGATATTTTTTGTACATATATTTTTTAAAAACTTTTTTTCACCATTAATTTTTGGGTTCAATCTTTTGAGTATAAGGTTAATTTATAATTATTTCACATTTAAAAGGATTTTTTTTTTATAAGTAGTGATTTGGGTCTTGGGTTTTATAAGCCGTGGATATTAGGGGATTTTTTGTGAAAATGGCTAATATGCAGAGTTTGAAGTTTGAAGTTGAAAAGTTCAGCAGTAAAAACAATTTTGAGCTCTAAAAAATCAAGATGCACGATCTTCTCATGCAACAGGGCATGGTGAAGGTGCTTTTGGGAAAAGCAAAGAAACCCACGACCATGCTGATGATTGGGATGATATGGATGTGAGAGTTGAGAGCACTGAGTGTCATATGTCTCTGTTTGGCTGACGATGTTCTCTTCAATATTGTCTCGGAGAAGCAATAGCGAGTTTGTGGATGAAATTGGAAAAACTATATATGACGAAATCATTGACAAGCAAAATCTACATGAAACGACAATTGTATAGTTTGGAGATGAAAGAAGGTACAAAAGTTGTTCACCATTTAAATACCTTTAATACCCTTATAGTTCAATTGACTAGTATAGAAGTTAAATTCAAAGATGAAGATAAGGATATTACACTATTGTATTCGTTGCCTGAGTCTTGGGATAATCTAGTCACCTCTATTATCTTTATCTCAACAAAAGTTTTAGATTATGACTCTGTTGTGGGAGCTTTGTTGGATGAGGAGAAAATCTAGTAAAGAAACCTCAACTTCAGAGGCAATGTTGATCATAGGTCGAACCACAAAGAAGAATTAGAGAAGTTCTTTCTAATCTAAGTCAAGACATAGAAAGTGTAAAGAAAAATGCTAGTATTGTGGAAAAACAGGATATCTCAAGAAAGATTGTTGGAAGAGAAATGAATGTAAGGAAAACTCTACGAAGGAAGCAAATTTGGCTGTAACAAATTCAGGTATGATTGATCAAGTTTTATCTTTTTCTAAGCATTTACAATATCAAGAAGAATGGTAGTTAGATTCAAGTGCCTCCCACCACATGTGCTCAGATAGAAATTGGTTTTTTTCTTACCAATCTGTTGATAAGGGTGTAGTGTTTATGGGGAATGGCATTCCCTATAAAATTGTTGGGGTTGGTAGTATTAGAATCAGGTTGTTCGATGGTATTGTTATGGAATTAACGAATGTTAGATATGTACCTGATCTTAAATCAAATTTGATTTCATTGAGAGTGTTGGATTCTTGTGGATATAAGTATACAGGTCAAGGTGGAGCTCTCACATGCTAATGATGTTGTCAGATACATGATAGATTCAGATGTTGCAGTGAAAAGGGTGCTTCAACGTTTTAGAAGCACAAATGTCACCTAGAATAGTTACACTCACATGGTCTGTGATAATTGTAATGTATATTTTACAGGCGTCTTGGATAGAAGGAGATCTATCACTAAATATGTCTCACAACACAGTTGTGGAAAAGATGTTGGAGGTGGAGTGATCCCTCAGGAAATCTAAACTTGGGCAAGGCACACATGCAAGATCATGAAACCAGTTTTATTAGATAAGCTGCAACTGTGCTTGGCTTCTCTTGACTTGGAGAAAGGGTGATGAAAGAAAAGAACGAGAGCAAAGTATTAGGTTAATTGTTTTCAAGGTGGAGATTGTTGGGATTTGGTGACAATGAATTCCTCAAAGAATGGATGTGGATCCTATTATTCTGTGTTGTTTACAACCAAATATCCCAAGTTAGAATATGGATAGGGATTGCATTTATTAATGAGTTTCTTGTGTGAATGTATAAATTCATGTAATCTCATAGAGAGCAAATGACTGAGTGTGAGTGAGGTGATGTAATCTTCATGATCTGAATAATAAGACAACCGATGCCTATGTTTGGTGGATGTAGCTCAACGTTTGTGTGAACCACATGAAATCCCTATATTCCTTATATGTGTGATTGTTAATTATCATTGTGAATTGTGTTTTTCGTGTTTACAATTCTAACAAAAATGAACTAGGTATGTTAAAATGATTATGTACTATATAGACAATAAAATGTATTTGTACCAAAAAAAAAACATATATATATTATTATAATATTTACATGATTAATATTAATAATAGAAGGTCATTGAGATTAATGAGTTTGTTATTAAGCTCTTGAATGAATTTATATTTGATAATAAATTAATTCATTATATGTTAAGTTTGGAAATATTTTAACCACTCTTAATAATATATTGTGAACTATTTATCTAACTTTTATATATATATATATATATATATATATATATATATATATATATATATATTCTTGTTACCATAACTAATGTTTAATATGCAATTTATTTAACCAATTGATTATGATAAGAGATTCGTTACAGAATGACGAATAAACATTGTTCTTTTTTCTCTGTGATATGAAGTGTTTCATTTCTTAAGTTTACTTGCCAACAAGCTCGGTTGGTATTCACTATCTCCTTTGCTATGTGAGTTATTCTCCCATCGTAGATATTTTCATAATTTCCCTTAAGTTATGAGTTATGGAGTTATGGTGTATGGTGTATTTGTTGGGTTAATTTATCTCATGTTTATGTTGAATTTCTATGAGATTTTATATTTTATTATAATGATGAGTGTTTCATATATAGAAAATATATGGTGATCATTCATGAAATGATGCTTCCTTTAGATAATCAATCACTATTTATTATTATTATTATTACTTATTATATATATTATTTAATAATCTATAATTATCTTATTAATTATTAATCTAGGAAAATGTCTTTTCAATATTTAAACATCAACACTCCTTTTCAATGAGAGAGACATTTTACATCATGTCTAGATTGTATCTAAAGTATTCAAACTTCTCCCTAGACTCACAACACTTGAGAAAATCAACACTTTAAACACACAAGGGTACATGACTCGACTTATCGATTTCTCCCCTCCCTAGATAGGATGCAGTGTCGAGCACATAAGTTTCATTCTAAGAACATTAAATTTGTATTTCTTCTTACCTTATTTTTATCACGAGGAAATGGAATGGATTATCATTAAATATGGTTAATGTTATTGAGTTTATGCTCGGTGATACAACTCACCCTAAGTACGCTCGCATAGTATAACACTGCATTCCAAGAAATCCAACGTATAATCAAATTCTAAGGTAATAACCCATACTAGCTTCGTTCTAGGCGACAAACGCATCACTTTCTTCGTAGTTTATTTATAGCGATATGAAATGGGTTTTAACTCAATTTTTATTATATACTCACTAAATTATTTCCATGAAATTCTTTCATAGGGACTCTTTATCCATAGAAAAAAATGGAAAAATATATTTCTTCAACCGTGAAACACATAATTGTGACATATCCCAATTGAGAAATGATTTTATTCCTTCTTTGAGATTTAATTTATCTACAACGTGTATTATTGGTCACTTACTCAGTGTATATTGAATCTTTATTTATGGTTTGCAAAGGGTTGTTGAAACCCTCGAGGCCGAGCTTCAATGGCCAACAGTACGAGGCCTACACATCTCCCTTATAGCTTAACATAGGTTAAAGGCCACTATAGAATTGGTATTATGGGCTCCAAACTTGGTCAAGTAATCTTGTATGCCTTCTTGCAATTTATAACAGGTTCACCATACGACGTTTTTCACTTATTCTTGTTTGATTAGTGAATACTTGAACTAGTGGCTATGAAATTAGAAATTGAGAGTGACCATTGCACAACAATTACAAACATAATAAAAGTTTATATTGCTCACTCACATAGATATATTATATGTATATATATTTACAGTGAGATTCAACTAATTCTAATCTTGGAGATTTAGGTTGAGAGAATATCTCAAGAGTCTCCTACAAAACCTCAAGTCAATCCCCAAACTTACCACATGGTACTAATCTGAGCATTGTTTCTAACACCCCCCTTTAATTCTTACATTCAATAAACATATAATATTGAAAACACAAAATTTGTCATTGTTTGTGTGATTAGTCCTGATACACACTTACACCCATCTCTGAACTTCATAGACACGCTCTTTTTCTCCCATCATCTTCGAGCTACCACTTCATACAACACAAATAAAACTACTTCCAACCATCTTTGACGTTCTTTGTACAACCGACGCTTCTCAACTTCCCAAAGGACAATCTTGATACTGAACCATCCTATGGATACACTTCCATCTCTTGAATTTCCCCGAAGAGTAAATTTCAACAGTTATATAGGAGAATGATCTATATACTCAATGTCTTCAGTAGTAAGTTCCACAACTTGACCTCATAAAAGTAACCTATAACTAATGCTCCCGAAGCACGATGGGTCACATCAACCTATAATAAATTTGGACATAATTAAATTAATGATTTGTTGTTAGGCCATGAAGAACCACCAATTTAAAATTATGCTAGTCCATTCTATAATTGGTTCTTCGTAATTTATGTAATTTCAAAAACATCACAAACGGTTCAAATTTCTCACACTTTGAAAACCAAACAACCAATAGATTTTTGAGCACTATACGAAGAAAACATCAACACTAATTTCCTTCAGATTCCAGCAGTGACACGCTTCCATTTTCAGCAAGCAACTAATCGAATATTATTATTATTTTTTTAGAAAGTTCTGACACTTCAACAAGGTTATCTCTAGATCCACCATTTAGAATTCATGAGCCGCTGAAATGTCACGTTCTCGGATTTCACACAAAGATACATGTGATATAATGTATCCTTCTTTCTCAAACAAAAAACATTGAGGTCGTTATTACTTCAAACGAAAATCCCTTTGAAAAAATTTATGCATGCATTAATAACACTCATGAATCCTCTTCGTAGATACAGGGAGACCTCACGAGCTTCAATCATAGTTTGATTTGATCTGATAAAATCCACCACCAATTGAATTATTGTTTGCACATATTCAACACCTTCGGCAGTCGTCCTCTCATATACTCACACAATCATTCTCTCCTATGAAAACCTATGTACATATGAATAGAATATCACCGCTATCACATCTTCTTGGGGACTCCCATGAAGGATTAAGCCCAACCACGCTCTGATACCAAATTAGAAATTGGGAGAGTGACCATTGCACAACAATTACACATAGAATAATAGTTTATATTGCCTACTCACACAGATACATTACATGTATATATATTTGGAGTGAGATCCAACTAATTATAATCTTGGAGATTTAGGTTGAGAGAATATCTCAAAAGTCTCCTACAAAACCTCAAGCCAATCCCCAAACTTAACACATAGTACTAATGTGACCATTATCTCTAACACATCCATTTTATATTAATAATGTTTTTTTGTTTTTGTTTAGTAATTTTCAATACTTTTGATTATCTCGACCTAGGAATGAGTCAAGGGTCCCTCTATTTATTAACAGATTTATAATATTTCTCTTAAGCCAAAACTCCTCGTTTACTATTTTCAGGATTGCTTTGAAAATGAGAACCTTTACTTGTTTTTGAAAAATAAACTCTTAGCTATATTTATTTATTAATAAATATAACCTTCTTGAACTTCTTGTTACTATAGTCATTTATAAAAAAGTGAATTCTCGTAGATGATGTGATAGAGGGGTGCACTTAGCATATATGCATTTCCTTTTATGGAGGGCGCATCACTTCTTTACAAAAATGCCTTCAATGTTTATCATTCCCATTCCACAGAGAGGGAGATATGTGCAACCATCACCCAAGTCGTACTATGCTCCAATGACACCCCAACTAGCGAATAAACAAAAAGAGAAGGAGGAGGGCGCATTATCTTTTCCAATGTGCATGACCTCCACACAAAATTCCCATGTCACTCTCTAAAAACGTAGCAGGATAAAGATGCACACCAATTCCTTTATATTAGCACGCAGAAAAATAGAGAGACGATATTCAACAAAACTTCATCAAATCCAATTAGAGGATGATGTCTCCTTTTAATCAATCAAGGAGAATTCATGTGACGGTAATTTTCTCTTTTATTTTTCTGCATTTCTCTGCACATTCAGACTGGCAAGAGAAATTTCCCGCAACAATTACTCAGACTACTCATTATTTTAGACATTGTCATTGTTTAATTCGACTGTCCAATGCTTTATTACAAATAAGGGACTCACTAACACTGACAAAGATCATAAATTCATATAGTACATTCTTTTAGAACGCCTTTCTTCCCGGATTGGAGAGATCATATGATAATAGAATTTTCTACTAGTTGGACAAGGAAGGGGGACGCCCTTTCTAGTGGCCCAATTCCTATGTTTATATCTAGAAGCATCCTTTCTTCGCGACCAACTAAGGGAACTTTCGTTGTGTCTCGATTTTCATTCACATTTCATGTCTCTGGAGTTTGGCACTTTTTACCAACTAGGTATGAAACATGATGTTGCCTGGAACATCGAGAGTGTTACTTGCAAGGAAACTGTGAGTGGTGTGTATTTCTATGATAAATTATGAATGCCACTATGGTCAGCTAGTTTTTCTAGGTGTTGATGTGTATATCCTGATGTAGTCAAAATGAGAGGCATCTCTATGGGCACTAGAGACTGAAATCCAAGATAGACTTCGAAATGTAAGAAGTCAGTCGAAGAGTGCGTGGCCCTGTTGTAAGGGCACCACTTCTACAAATCTGACATGAGGAGGTAGAATTATTTGACGTAGTGGTGGTAGTTAAATTTGGCTATGGAGAGGGTCTCGGAGTGGTAAGTCACCAAGTGACCTACGTGTTTACGCATCTTTCCAATAGAAAATTAAGAGGAAATTTGATGTAATGGATAGCAATATTTAATTGTGTCTTGGGTGAGGGAATGGTAAGTGATAACTAGAGGACATTCAATAGTGTCTTGGGTAATCGATCAAGATGATGGAGCATTGGGTAATTATGCGTCATGAATGAGATCGATGGATGGAGCAAGGGCTCGAGAGGGTGGGAGACTTGAGGGAGTCTGAGAGATATTGAAAAATTATGGGAGGAGAGGGAGTATTGTGGGAGGTGTCATATTTGTGAGGTTCTCGAGATGAACATGGCAGGTTAAACACATAGAGGCATTGTTGGTATTGATAACATGGTGAGTGCTTGTTGGATCGGTTCGCAGTGGTGGTGAAGTGATAGCCGATGAATTAAGTACATAGGTGTGTCCATACTGTTTAAGGTGGTACTGATGAGTCTTTTCATGATACACCGCTTTTCGATCTTGTTGGTAAGGAATAACAAGAAGGATATCAATACAATCTATCAGTGACACTTCGCAGATCACAATGTCATGAAAATGAACAATGGTGAAAGTTACAGTGAAACACCGAGCAATGGTAATGTGAGGATCACCCTTCTATACCCAGCCAAGATGATATGAATCAGGGTGTGGGGTGGTGGGGAGTTACAAATGTTGCAATAAGTCTTGTGATATCATATTCTTTTGACTTCCATTGTCCAGAATGAGAGTGGTGAGTTCATTTTTAATTTTGAAGTTGTGAGTGAACAGGGGAACGTTAGGGCGACCTAGTTCTAGTGTAGTCATGAGAATGAGGGATGGGTCGACTTTGGTGGGGTTGGTGAGAGAGATGAATTATGGTTAGTCGGGAAACTCAGTGGGTGTGCCCTCTACAAACAAGGTCTGATGGGGGTGGATATTTTTAATGGCTCGACAGTTGGTAGAGTTATGGGAGTTGATCTTTTGAAAATTACACCAAACTGGATTTTTGGTCACTGACGAGAAAGAAGGATACAGTTGAAAATGAGAAAGACGTGGGTTGTCATCCCGTGTTTGATTTAGCACATATCGGATGTGAGGGACTACCTTCCATTCTACGACCAAGACCTGTAAGAAATCCTTGTCCATAAAAGCATTGTAAAAAAGATCTACCTCCCTCTGGAGATGTAACAATAAACTAGAATTGAACAAAATTATTAATACCTCGTCTGGTTCATTGACATGTAGCTAGATATGCAGCTTGCATGAGACATCAATGTATCCTGGAACTGACTGAGGTGAAATTTGGTGGAGTTGCAACCACTTGGAGAGAAGATTTTCAAGATATCTTGGAGGGTAGAAGTGTTCCCGCAATGCATGATAGAATGCATCCCAAGGATCAATACTGCCATTTGTCGGAGAAGGCTGGGTACAAACCTCTACAATAAATTTCAAGCTTTCAAATTTTGTGTCCCACCAAGTTTGTGTGTTTCCTTAGAGATGAAGGATAGCTATCTGCAATTGGGTGTCCTCTTCCATCTCGAGTGAATCCTTGAAGTAAGTGGAGAGGTTATGGATCTAGAAATCGATCGTCTCTCCATTCATTTGGTTGGAGAACATGGGTAACTAAAGACGGGTGTCGAGCTCCATGGTCGCTAGAGGTCATCGTTATTGGAGTCGAATAAGTTCTTGGAGAGCCAATGCCAATTCTTCAACTGGAATTGATGTGGCTGCATTGGATTCCTCACTAGAGGCCTCTCATCGAGACAACATGGTTAGAAGGCACTGAATAGACCCTGAGGAGGGTGTGAGAGGAACCATGAGAAGTGTGTACTAATGTACCAATAAAAAGGTGTAAAGGACCCTAAGAAGGGTTATTGTGATGCTTTGAGCGTGATGGGAGAGTGGAAGACCCCAAAAAAAGTTTCTTCCTTTTTGAATCTCGTGGATGAAGTTTTCCTCTGTCCTCCTTTGTGTGCAGAAAATTCCCCCAAGGAAAGAAATTTCTCTCATACCAATTGATCTAATAGAGGGGAGCACTTAGCAGAGATAAATTTCCTTGGATGGAGGGAACATCACTTCTTCAGGAAAATGCCTTCAACGTTTATCATTCCACAGAGAGGGAGATATGTGCAAGCATTCCCCAAGTCGCTATGCTCCAATGAGACCCCAACTAGCGAATAAACACAAAGAGGAGGAGGGTGCATTAGCTTGTCCAATGTGCACGACCTCCACACAAAATTCCCGCGCCACTCTTTGAAAACATAGCATAATAGAGATGTGCACCAGTTCCTTTGGTGCACACTCTCTCAACAACTACGCATACAAAGAAAACATGGATGCATAGAAAAAGAGAGAGAAGAGATTCAACAAAACTTCATCAAATCCAATTAGGGGATGATGTCTCCTTTTAATCAATCAAGGAGACTTCATACAATGGTAATTGTCGATTTTATTTTTCTTTGTTTCTCTGCACATTCAGACTGGCAAGAGAAATTTCCCACAATAAGTACTCACACAAACTATCGTTATTTTAGATATCGTCATTGTTTAATTAGACTCATGAGTTCTGTATTACAAATGAGGGACTCACTAACACAGACAAATATTAGGAATTAATATAGTACATGCTTTTAGAACACCTTGTTTCTCGGACTCTCAAGATCAGATAACAATAGAAGTTTCTACTAGTTAACCAAAGAAGGGGGACACACTTCCTGGTAGCCCAATAGAACCTCTTAATAAAGTTTCACTATATTTTTGTGATCTTTCTTTGTATATTTTATACAAAGAATCTGGTTAGAAATACTATACTTATGTAAAATAGATTGTACTTTTAGTCTATAGATAAATGCACCATTAAAATATTGTAATACTCAAAGACCTTTTAATATTTTGTACAACGGATCTTGGAAAGGAAATCATTGTCTAGAAAATATGATATACAAGTGTGTATGGTTCTGCTATACTTTTACTTTACATTTCCATGACTTTTCATTAGCAGTATATAAAAAAAAAACCTTTGGCATTAATAATAATCCACACGTTATTCTATGATAACTTGCTTTACTCCTTACATTACTCATAAACGATAAATTTCTTCAAAGATAACATGCTATAGATGTATGAACTATTCTTGCTGCAACAAAACTAAGAATGAAAAGATATACATAAAGTATCTTTATCAAGTTATAATCAGTATTGTAGACTTTATACTCTTCCTCTATTATGTCCACACTTATTGTTGCAACACAAAAATACATAAAATATATTTTTCTAATTATATAAGTATTAAAATCTTTGTAATCGTTCTTATTGTACTATTTACCATTCATTAAAAGTAAGTAATAAGTAGAAAAATACATATGAGCCTTCTTCAAAATTCAAGGAACAAACTAAGTAGGCAATCTAGTTCTTCCAAACCATTGACCTGGACAATCAAGATTACTTGTTCGTGTCACCCCCGAGCCAAAATCATTATTCCATAGGGTCTGAAAATTTCTATAACCTTCTCTAGATAAATGAGAGTTTGACTCTTTCTGAGAACCATCAGATTCATTTATTTCTCACAAATATTCAACAACTTTGTGCCTCCTCTATACTAGTCTATTTTCTTTTTCACAAAAAAAAAATAGCTTGCCTAGCTCTTTTCATTCAAGTTAACCCCATATGTGATCCTATTGAATATTCTTGGCATAACTTTGTACTAACTTTACCTTAAAAATTTATAAATAAAGGAACATTATATTTCTTGATAGATTTATATTCAAGCCGAAAAAAGTTAGATAGCCCAAGAAAACTAATTACTATTGACTTGGGTTACAATCTAAATAGTTCCCAAATCAATTAAATCTTTTATAATTATATATACTATTGAATATTAACTTCGAAATTACTCTTTGTACAAGTATATTTTGACTTAAATCTAATATGTCCATATTTTTTTTGGTCGCTAGGAGTTTTAATCATGATTACAAAATTAAAAAGATTATAAATATTATAAAATATGATATTTAAAAATAAAAATAAAAATAAATAAAGTAGGTTAGAAATTGTTGAAACTTGAAAGTTAATTTATTAAGTTAAATCATCTATTAAAATAGAAAAAAGTCATATACTGAAATAGAATAAAATAAAATAAAATTTTCTTTTAATTATTTAAAATTAAATTTGAAATCATTTTTTAGATTGTAATATATATTTTAGTAGATTGTAACACTAGCACAGTCACATAATTGTGGCTGATCAACACTGAAAGGTTGATAAGATGAAAATAATCTTTAAAAGAACATATTAAATTTTATTATTGATTAACAAATAAACTGTTGAGCTTTATTTAACTGGTGTTAATATTTTAATTTTTGCTAATCACTTAGGTGGCAATCAATTAGCTATCAAAATAATTTTTAAATATGATTAGGTAAATGTAAAAAAGTAAACACATAAACTGATGTCTTTATAATAGCTAGGAAGTTAATGATTGAAATCACAGTCATTTATTTTGTGTGACTACT
>ML809750.1:103620-115631 GCA_009831015.1 Picea engelmannii | reverse complement strand
CATTGTGGCACCCAACTTGCGGATGTGCGGACGTGCCTTGCGTTGCGGGCGTGACTTGCGTTGCATTGGGGTGCCCAACCTTGGTGAGGCCGTATTAAACAGTCTACCTCCAAGCTAAAATTTGTTCTTATCCATCCTCCAACTCGTCTATTAGCCTAGTGCTCCCTTATGTGGACGTTTTCGTTGCAAATGAGTTTCGCGTTTGGGCGACCATCTTGCGGACATGCCTTGCGTTGCGTTGGGGTGCCAAACTTGCAGACATGCAGATGTGCCTTGCGTTTGCATTGTGGACGTGCATTGGGGCGCCTAACTTGCGGACGTGCCTTGCATTGCGTTGGGGCGCCCAACTTGCGGACATGTCTTGTGTTGTGTTTGGGGGCCCATCTTCCGGACGTGCCTTGTGTTGTGTTCGGGCACCCAACCTTGGTGAGGCCGTATTAAAAAGTATACCTCCAAGCCAAAATTTGTTCTTATCCATCCTCCAGCTCGTCTTTTAGCCTAGTGCTCCCTTGTGTGGACGTTTTCGTTGAGGATCAATTTTTCGTTTGGGCGTCCATCTTGCGGACGCGCCCTGCGTTGTGTTTGGGCACCCATCTTGCAGACGCGCCTTTCATTGCGTTGGGGCGCCCAACCTGGGTGAGGACGTATTAAAAAGTCTACCTCCAAGCATAAATTTGTTCTTATCCATCCTCCAGCTCGTCTTTTTGCCAAGTGCTCCCTTGTGTGGACGTTTTCGTTGCGGATGAGTTTTTCGTTTGGGCGCCCCTCTTGCGAACTCGCCTTGCGTTCCGTTTAGGCGCCCAACTTCCGGACGTGCCTTGCGTTGCATTAGGGCGACCAAGTTGCGAACGTGCGGACATGCCTTGCGTTTGCGTTGTGGATGTGCGTTGGGGCGCCCAACTTGCGGACGTGCCTTGCGTTGCATTGGGGCACCCAACTTGCGGACGTGCCTTGCGTTGCGTTGGGGTGCCCAACCTTGGTGAGGCCGTATTAAAAAGTCTACTTCCAAGCCAAAATCTGTTCTTATCCATCCTCCAGCTCGTCTTTTAGCCTAGTGCTCCCTTGTGTGGACGTTTTCGTTGCGGACGAGTTTTGCGTTTGGGCGCCTATCTTGCGGACGTGCCTTGCGTTGCATTGGGGCACCCAACTTGAAGACGTGCCTTGCATTTGCGTTGCGGACGTGCGTTGGAGCACCCAACTTGCGGGCGTGCCTTGCGTTGCATTGGGGCACCCAACTTGTGTACGTGCCTTGCATTGCGTTTGGGCACCCATCTTGCGGACGTGCCTTGCGTTGCATTGGGGCACCCAACCTTGGTGAGGCTGTATTAAAAAGTCTACCTCCATGCCAAAATTTGTTCTTATCCATCCTCCAACTCATCTTTTAGCCTAGTGCTCCCTTGTGTGGACGTTTTCGTTGCGGATGAGTTTTTCGTTTGGGCGAACATCTTGCGAAATCACCTTGCATTACATTTGGGCGCCCATCTTGTAGACGTGCCTTGCGTTGTGTTGGGGCGCCCAACCTTGGTGTGGCCGTATTAAAAAGTCTACCTCCAAGACAAAATTTGTTCTTATCCATCCTACAGCTCGTCTTTTAGCCTAGTGCTCCCTTCTGTGGACGTTTTCGTTGCAGATCGGTTTTTCATTTGGGCGCCCATCTTGTGGACGTGCCTTGCGTTGCGTTTCAGCTCCCATCTGTCCGATGCGCCTGTCATTGCGTTGCGGCGCCCAACCTTGGTGAGGCCATATTAAAAAGTCTACCTCCAAGCCAAAATTTGTTCTTATCCATATTCCATCTCGTCTTTTTGCCTAGTGCTCCCTTGTGTGGACGTTTTTGTTGCGGATGAGTTTTTCGTTTGGGCGCCCATCTTGCGGACGTGCGGACGTGCAGACGTGCGGACGTGCAGACGTGCCTTGCATTTGCGTAGCGGACGTGCGTTGGGTCGCCCAACTTGCAGACGTGCCTTGCGTTGCGTTGGGGCACCCAACCTTGGTGAGGCTGTATTAAAAAATCTACCTCCAAGACAAAGTTTGTTCTTATCCATCCTCCAGCTCGTCTTTTAGCCTAGTGCTCCCTTGTGTGGATGTTTTCGTTGCAGATGAGTTTTGCATTTGGGAGACCATCTTGCGGACGTGCCTTGCGTTGGGTTGTGGAAGTGCGTTGGGGCGACCAACTTGCGGACGTGCCTTGCGTTGTGTTGGAGCGCCCAACTTGCGGACGTGCCTTATGTTGCGTTTGGGTGCCCATCTTGCGGACGTGCCTTGCGTTTCATTGGGGTGCCCAACCTTGGTGAGGTCATATTAAAAAGTCTACCTCCAAGCCAAAATTTGTTCTTATCCATCCTCCAGCTCATATTTTAGCCTAGTGGTCCCTTGTGTGGACGTTTTCGTTGCGGATGAGTATTTCGTTTGGGCGACCATCTTGCGGACGTGCCTTGCGCTGCGTTGGGGCGCCAAACTTGCGGATGTGCCAACGTGCCTTGCATTGCGGACATGCCTTGCATTTCTGTTGCGGACGTGCCTTGCATTTATGTTGCAGATGTGCGTTGGGGCGCGCAACTTGCGGACGTGCCTTGCATTGCGTTGGGGTGCCCAACCTTGGTGAGGCTGTATTAAAAAGTCTACCTCCAAGCCAAAATTTGTTCTTATCCATCCTCCAGCTCATCTTTTAGCCTAGTGCTCCCTTGTGTGGATGTTTTCGTTGTGGATGAGTTTTGCGTTTAGGAGACCATCTTGCAGACGTGCCTTGTGTTGCATTGCTACGCCCAACTTGCGGACGTGCGGACATGCCTTGCGTTGCGGATGTGCCTTGCGGATGTCCGTTGGGGCGCCCAACTTGCGGACGTGCGTTGCGTTGCGTTGGGGCGCCCAACTTACGGACGTGCCTTGTGTTGTGTTTGGGTGCCCATATTGTGGACGTGCCTTATGTTGCGTTGGGGTGCCCAACCTTGGTGAGGTCGTATTAAAAGGTCTACCTCCAAGCCAAAATTTGTTCGTATCCATCCTCTAGCTCGTCTTTTAGCCTAGTGCTCCCTTGTTTGGATGTTTTCGTTCCGGATTTTTTTTGCATTTGGGCGACCATCTTGTCGACGTGCCTTGCGTTGCGTTGGGGCACCAAACTTGCGGAAGTGCAGACGTGCCTTGCGTTTGCGTTGCAGATGTCCTTTGGGGTGCCCAACTTGCGGACGTGCCTTGCGTTGCGTTGGGGCGCCCAACTTGCGGACGTGTCTTGTGTTGCGTTTGGGTGCCCATCTTACAGACGTGCTTTGCGTTGTGTTGTGGCACCCAACCTTGGTGAGGCCGTATTAAAAATTCTACCTCCAAGCTAAAATTTGTTCTTATCCATCCTCCAACTCGTCTTTTAGCCTAGTGCTCCCTTGTGTAGACATTTTCGTTGCGTATGAGTTTTGCATTTGGGTGACCATCTTGCGGATGTGCCTTGCGTTGCATTGTGGAACCCAACTTGCGGACGTGCCTTGCATTTGCATTGCAGACGTGCGTTGGGGCAACCATCTTGCGAAATCGCCTTGCATTGCGTTTGGGTGCCCATCTTGCAGATGCGCCTTGCGTTGCGTTGGGGCAGACAACCTTGGTGAGGTTGTACTAAAAAGTCTACCTCCAAGACAAAATTTGTTCTTATCCATCCTCCAGCTCGTCTTTTATCCAAGTGCTCCCTTGTGTGGACGTTTTCGTTGCGGATTAGTTTTTTGTTTGGGCGCCCATCATGCGAACTCGCCTTGCATTGCGTTTGGGCGCCCAACTTTCGGACGTGCCTTGCGTTTTGTTGGGGTGCCCAAGTTGCGGACGTGCAGACATGCATTGCGTTTGCGTTGTGGACGTGCGTTGGGGCGCCCAACTTGCGGATGTGCCTTGCGTTGCGTTGGGGCTTCCAACTTGCGGACGTTCCTTGCGTGGCGTTGGGGTGCCCAACATTGGTGAGGCCGTAATCCAAGCCAAAATTTGTTCTTATCCATCCTCCAGCTCGTCTTTTAGCCTAGTGCTCCCTTGTGTGGACATTTTCGTTGCGGATGAGTTTTGCGTTTGGGCGCCATCTTGCGAACGTGCCTTGCGTTGCGTTGGGGCGCCCAACTTGCGGACGTGCCTTGTGTTGCGTTTGGGCACCCATCTTGCGGACGTGCCTTGCGTTTCATTGGGGTGCCCAACCTTGGTGAGGCCGTATTAAAAAGTCTACCTCCAAGCCAAAATTTGTTGTTATCCATCCTTCAGCTCATCTTTTAGCCTACTGCTCCCTTGTGTGGACGTTTTCGTTGCGGATAAGTTTTTTGTTTGGGCGACCATCTTGCAAACGTGCCTTGCGTTGCGTTGGGGTTCCCAACTTGCGGAAGTGCGGACGTACCTTGCGTTGCGGACGTGCCTTGCGTTTGTGTTGCGGACGTGCGTTGGGGCGCCCAACTTGTCGATGTGCCTTGCGTTGCGTTGGGGCGCCCAACTTGCGGACGTGTCTTGTGTTGCGTTTGGGTGCCCATCTTGCGGACGTGCCTTGCGGTGCGTTGGGGCACCCAACCTTGGTGAGGCCGTATTAAAAAGTCTACCTCCAAGATAAAATTTGTTCTTATCCATCCTCCAGCTCATCTTTTAGCCTAGTGCTCCCTTGTGTCGACATTTTCGTTGGGGATGAGTTTTGGCGTTTGGACGACCATCTTGCGGACGTGCCTTGCGTTGCGTTGGGGCACCCAACTTGTGGACGTGCGGATGTGCCTTGCATTTGCGTTGTAGACGTGCATTGGGGCGCCCAACTTGCGGATATGCCTTGTGTTGCGTTTCGGCGCCCATCTTGTGGACGTGCCTTGCATTCCGTTGGGGCGCCCAACCTTGGTGAGGCCGTATTAAAAAGTCTACCTCCAAGCCAAAATTTGTTCTTATCCATCCTCCAGCTCATATTTTAGCCTACTACTCCCTTGTGTGGACGTTTTCATTGTGGATGATTTTTGCGTTTGGGCGACCATCTTGAGGACGTACCTTGTGTTGCATTTGGGCGCCCAAGTTGCAGACGTGCGGACGTGCCTTGTGTTTGGGTTGCGGACGTGCATTGGGGCGCCCAACTTGTCGATGTGCCTTGCGTTGCGTTGGGGTGCCCAACTTGCGGACGTGTCTTGTGTTGCGTTTGGGCGACCATCTTGCAGACGTGCCTTGCATTGCGTTGGGGCACCCAACCTTGGTGTTGCCATATTAAAAAGTCTACCTCCAAGCTAAAATTTGTTCTTATCCATCCTCCAGCTCATCTTTTAGCCTAGTGCTCCCTTGTGTCGATGTTTTCGTTGGGGATGAGTTTTGGCATTTGGGCGACCATCTTGCGGATGTGCCTTGCATTGCATTGGGGCGCCCAACTTACGGACGTTCCTTGTGTTGCATTTGGGCGCCCATCTTGCGGACGCGCCTTGCCAAAAATTGGTTCTTATCCATCCTCCAGCTCATCTTTTAGCCTAGCGCTCCCTTGTGTGGACGTTTCCGTTGCGGATCGATTTTTCGTTTGGGTGCCGATCTTGCGGACGCGCCTTGCGTTGTGTTTGGGTGCCCATCTTGCGGACGCGCCTTTCATTGCGTTGGGGCACCCAACCTCGGTGAGGCCGTATTAAAAAGTCTACCTCCAAGCCAAAATTTGTTCTTATCCATCCTCCTGCTCGTCTTTTTGCCTAGTGCTCCCTTGTGTGGACGTTTTCGTTGCGATTGAGTTTTTCGTTTGAGCGCCCATCTTGCGAATTCGCCTTGCGTTGCATTTGGGTGCGCAACTTGTGAACGTGCCTTGCGTTGCGTTGGGGCGTCCAAGTTGCGAACGTGCCCTGCATTGCGTTGGGGCGCCCAACCTTGGTGAGGCCATATTAAAAAGTCTACCTCCAAGCCAAAATTTGTTCTTATCCATCCTCCAGCTCGTCTTTTTACCTAGTGCTCCCTTGTGTGGACGTTTTCGTTGTGGATGATTTTTTTCGTTTGGGCACCCATCTTGCGAAATCGGCTTGCGTTGCGTTTGGGCACCCAACTTCTGGATGTGCCTTGCGTTGCGTTGGGGCGCCCAACATTGGTGAGGCCGTATTAAAAAGTCTACCTCCAAGACAAAATTTGTTCTTATCCTTCCTCCAGCTCATCTTTTAGCCTAGTGCTCCCTTGTGTGGACGTTTTCATTGCGGATGAGTTTTACGTTTGGGCGCCCATCTTGCGGACATGCCTTGTGTTGCGTTGGGGCGCCCAACTTGCGGACGTGCAGATGTGCCTTGCGTTTGCGTTGCGAACGTGCGTTGGGGCACCCAACTTGCGGACGTGCCTTGCATTGCGTTGGGGCACCCAAATATCGGATGTGCCTTGTGTTGCGTTTGGGCGCCCATCTTGCAAACGTGCCTTGCATTGCATTGGGGCGCCCAACCTTGGTAAGGCCCTATTAAAATGTCTACCTCCAAGCCAAAATTTGTTCTTATCCATCCTCCAACTCATCTTTTAGCCTAGTGCTCCCTTGTGTGGACGTTTTCGTTGCGGATGAGTTTTGCGTTTGGACGACCATCTTGCGGACGTGCCTTTCGTTGCGTTGGGGCGCCCAACTTGCGGACGTGCGGACGTGCGTTGCGTTACGGACGTGCGTTGGGGCGCCCAAATTGCGAACGTGCCTTGCGTTGCGTTGGGCCGTCCAACTTGCCGACGTGCCTTGTGTTGCATTTGGGTGCCCATCTTACGGACGCGCCTTGCGTTGCATTGGGGCGACCAACCTTGTTGAGGCCGTATTAAAAAGTCTACCTCCAAGCCAAAATTTGTTCTTATCCATCCTCCAACTTGTCTTTTAGCCTAGTGCTCCCTTGTGTGGACGTTTTCGTTGCGGATCGGTTTTTCGTTTGGGCACCCATCTTGCGGACGTGCCTTGCGTTGCGTTTGGGTGCCGAACTTGCGGACGTGCCTTGTGTTGCGTTGGGGTGCCCAACATTGGTGAGGCCGTATTAAAAAGTCTACCTCCAAGCCAAAATTTGTTCTTATCCATCCTCCAGCTCGTCTTTTAGCCTAGTGCTCCCTTGTGTAGAAATTTTTGTTGTGGATGAATTTTGCGTTTGGGTGACCATCTTGCGGACATGCCTTGCGTTTGCGTTGCGGACGTGCGTTGGGGCGCCCAACTTGCGGACATGCCTTGCGTTGCATTGGGGCACCCAAATTGCGGACGTGCCTTGTGTTGCATTTGGGCGCCCATCTTGCGGACAAGCCTTGCGTTGCATTGGGTTGCCCAACCATGGTCAGGCCATATTAAAAAGTCTACCTCCAAGCCAAGATTTGTTCTTATCCATCCTCTAGATCATCTTTTAGCCTAGTGCTCCCTTGTGTGGACGTTTTCGTTGCGGATTTGTTTTGAGTTTGGGCGACCATCTTGCGGACGTGCCTTGCGTTGCGTTGGGGTGCCCAACTTGCGGATGTGCGGACGTGCCTTGCGTTGTGGGCGTGCCTTGTGTTTGCGTTGCAGACATGCGTTGGGGTGCCCAACTTGTGGACGTGCATTGCATTGCGTTGGGGCGCCCAACTTGCGGATGTGCCTTGTGTTGCGTTTGGGCGCCCATCTTGCGGACGTGCCTTGCGTTGCGTTGGGGCGCCCAACCTTGGTGAGGCCATGTTAAAAAGTCTACCTCCAAGCCAAAATTTGTTCTTATCCATCCTCCATCTCGTCTTTTAGCCTAGTGCTCCCTTATGTTGACGTTTTCGTTGTGAATGAGTTTCGCGTTTGGGTGACCATCTTGCGGACGTGCCTTGCATTGCGTTGGGGTGCCCAACTTGCGGACGTGTCTTGTGTTCCATTTGGGCGCCCATACTGCGGATGTGCCTTACGTTGTGTTGCGGCACCCAACCTTGGTGAGGCCATATTAAAAAGTCTACATCCAAGCTAAAATTTGTTCTTATCCATCCTCCAACTCATCTTTTAGCCTAGTGCTCCCCTGTGTGGACGTTTTCGTTGCGTATGAGTTTTGCGTTTGGGCGACCATCTTGCGGTCGTGCCTTGCGTTACGTTGTGGTGCCCAACTTGCGGACGTGCGGACGTGCCTTGCGTTTGCATTGCAGACGTGCATTGGGGCGCCCAACTTGCGGACGTGCCTTGCATTGCGTCGGGGCGCCCAACTTGCGGACGTGTGGACGTGCCTTGCGTTTGCGTTGCAGACATGCGTTGAGGCGCCCAACTTGCCGACGTGCCTTGCGTTGCGTTTGGGCGCCCAACTTGCGGACGTGTCTTGTGTTGCGTTTGGGTGCCCATCTTGCGGACGTGCCTTGCGTTGCGTTGGGGCGCCCAACCTTGGTGGGGACGTATTAAAAAGTCTACCTCCAAGCCAAAATTTGTTCTTATCCGTCCTCCAGCTCGTCTTTTAGCCTAGTGCTCCCTTGTCTGGACGTTTTCGTTGTGGATGAGTTTTGCATTTGGGTGACCATCTTGCGGACGTGCCTTGCGTTGTGTTGGGGAGCCCAATTTGCGGACGTGCCGACGTTCCTTGCGTTTGCGTTGCAGATGTGCGTTGGGGCGCGCAACTTGAGGACGTGCCTTGCGTTGCGTTGGGGCTCCCAACATGCGAACGTGCCTTGTCTTGCGTTTCGGCGCCCATCTTGTGGACGTGCCTTGCGTTGCATTGGGGCGCCCAACCTTGGTGAGGTTGTATTAAAAAGTCTACCTCCAAGCCAAAAAAATTTCTTATCCATCCTCCAGCTCATCTTTTAGCCTAATGCTCCCTTGTGTGGACGTTTTCGTTGCGGATGAGTTTTGCGTTTGGGCGACCATCTTGCGGATGTGCCTTGTGTTGCGTTGGGGCGCCCAACTTGTGGACGTGCGGACGTGCCTTGCATTTGCGTTGCGGACATACGTTGGGGCGCCCAACTTTCAGACGTGCCTTGCGTTGCGTTGGGGTGCCCAACTTGCGGATGTGCCTTCTGTTGCATTGGGGTGCCCAATTTGCGGACGTGCCTTGTGTTGTATTTGGGCGCCCATCTTGCGGACGTGCCTTGCGTTGCGTTGGGGCGCCCAACCTTGGTGAGGCCATATTAAAAAGTCTACCTCCAAGCCAAAATTTGTTCTTATCCATCCTCCAGCTCATCTTTTAGCCTAATGCTCCCTTTTGTGGACGTTTTCATTGCGGATCGGTTTTTCGTTTGGGTGCCCATCTTGCAGACGTGCCTTGCGTTGCGTTTAGGCGCCCATGTTGCGGACGCGCCTTTCGTTGCATTGGGGCGCCCAACCTTGGTGAGGACGTATTAAAAAGTCTACCTCCAAGCCAAAATTTGTTCTTATCCATCCTCCAGCTCGTCTTTTCGCCAAGTGCTCCCTTGTGTGGAAGTTTTCGTTGCGGATGAGTTTTTGGTTTGGGCGCCCATCTTGCGAACTCGCCTTGTGTTGCGTTTGGGCGCCCAAATTGTGGACGTGCCTTGCATTGCGTTGGGGCACCCAAGTTACGGACGTGCCTTGCGTTGCGTTGGGGCACCCAACCTTGGTGAGGCCGTATTAAAAAGTCTACCTCTAAGCCAAAATTTGTTCTTATCCATCCTCCAGCAAGTCTTTTAGCCTAGTGCTCCCTTGTGTGGACGTTTTCGTTGCGGATGAGTTTTGCGTTTGGGCGCCCATCTTGCGGACCTGCCTTACGTTGCGTTGGGGCGCCCAACTTGCAGACGTGCCTTGCGTTTGCGTTGCGGACGTGCGTTGGGGCGCCCAACTTGCAGACGTGCCTTGCGTTTGCGTTGCGGACGTGCGTTGGGGCGCCCAACTTGCGGACGTGCCTTGCGTTTGCGTTGCGGACGTGCGTTGGGGCGCCCAACTTGCGGACGTGCCTTGCATTGCGTTGGGGCGCCCAACTTGCGGACGTGCCTTGCGTTGCGTTGGGGTGCCCAACTTGCGGACGTGCCTTGGGTTGTGTTTGGGCGCCCATCTTGCAGACGTGCCTTGCGTTGCATTGGGGCGCCCAACCTTGGTGAGGCCGTATTAAAAAGTCTACCTCCATGGAAAAATTTGTTCTTATCCATCCTCCAGCTCATCTTTTAGCCTAGTGCTCCCTTGTGTGGACATTTTCGTTGCGGATGAGTTTTTCATTTGGGCAACCATCTTGCGAAATCACCTTGCGTTGCATTTGGGCGCCCATCTTGTGGACGCGCCTTGAGTTGCGTTTGGGCACCCAACCTTGGTGAGGCCGTATTAAAAAGTCTACCTCCAAGCCAAAATTTGTTCTTATCCATCCTCCAGCTCGTCTTTTAGCCTAGTGCTCCCTTGTGTCGATGTTTTCTTTGCAGATCATTTTTTCGTTTGGGCGCCCATCTTGCGGACGTGCCTTGCATTGCGTTTGGGAGCCTGTCTTGCAGACGCTCATTTCGTTGGGTTGCGGTGCCCAACCTCGTCTTTTAGCCTAGTGCTCCCTTGTGTGGACTTTTTTGTGTGGACGTGCCTTGCGTTGCGGATGTGCAATGCGTTTGCGTTGCGGATGTGCATTGGGGTGCCCTCTGGAAACCCCAAGTTTTCTCCCCATCGCACCTCTGTCGATGGATTTTTGGGTTTTGTTGGTTGGGCGCTCCTCTTGGCGACTTTCCTCGGTGTTGGGCGCCCCTCTGGCCGACTCGCCTTGCGTTCCCTCTGGAAACCCCAAGTTTTCTCCCCACCACACCTCTATCGCCGTCTCTTTGGGTTTTGTTGTTTGGGTGCTCCTCTTGGTGACACTCCTCCTTTTTGGTCGCCCCTCCGACCGACTCCCCTTTCGTTCCCTCTAGAAACCCCAAGTTTTCTCCCCACTGCACCTCTATCGCTGGCTCTTTGGGTTTTGTTGGTTGGGCGCTCCTCTTGGCGACTCGCCTCGGTGTTGGGCACGCCTCTAGCCGACTCGCCTTGCGTTCCCTCTGGAAACCCCAGGTTTTCTCCCCACCGCACCTCTGTCGCTTGTTCTTTCGGTTTTGTTGGTTGGGCGCTCCTCTTGCTAACTCGCCTCTGTTTTGGGCGCCCATTTCTCCGACTCGCCTTGCGTTCCCTCTGGAAACCCCAAGTTTTTTCCCCACCGCACCTCTATCGCTGGCTCTTTCGGTTTTGTAGGTTGGGCGCTCCTCTTGGCGGCTCGCATCGGTTTTGGGCACCCCTTTGGACGACTCGCCTTGCGTTCCCTCTGGAAACCCCAACTTTTTTCCCCACCGCACCTCAGTCACTGTTCTTTCGGTTTTGTTGGTTGGGTGCTCCCCTTGGCTACTCGCCTCGGTTTTTGGTGCTCCTTTGGCCGTCTCGCCTTGTGTTCCCTCTAGTAACCCCAAGTTTTTTCCCCACCGCCCCTCTGTCACCGTTCTTTCAGTTTTATTGGTTGGGCGCTCCTCTTGCCGACTCGTCTTGGTTTTGGGCGCCCCTTTGGCCGACCCGTCTTGCGTTCCCTCTGGAAAACCCAAGTGTTTTCCCCACCGCGCCTCTGTCGCTGTTCTTTCGGTTTTGTTGGTTGGCTCTCCTCTTGCCAACTCACCTTAGTTTTGGACGCCCCTTTGGCCGACTCGCCTTGCGCTCCGTCTAGAAACCCCAAGTCACGGACGTGCGTTGCCTTGCATTGGGGAGCCCAAGTTGCGGACGTGTGGACGTGCCTTGCGTTTACGTTGCGGATGTGCGTTGGGGCGCCCAACTTGCGGACGTGCCTTGTGTTGCGATTGGGTGCCCATATTGCGGACGTATTAAAAAGTCTACCTCCAAGCCAAAATTCGTTCTTATCCATCCTCCAGCTTGTCTTTTAGCCTAGTGCTCCCTTGTTTGGACGTTTTCGTTCCGGATTTGTTTTGTGTTTGGGCGACCATCTTGCGGACGTGCCTTTCGTTGCGTTGGGGCGCCCAACTTGCGGATGTACGGACGTGCCTTGCGTTGCGGACGATCCTATCATTTGCGTTGTGGACGTGCATTGGGGCGCCCAACTTGAGGACGTGCCTTGCGTTGCGTTGGGGCGCCCAACTTGCGGACGTGCCTTATGTTGCGTTTGGGCACCCATCCTGCAGACGTGCCTTGCGTTGGGTTGGGGCGCCCAACCTTGGTGAGGCCGTATTAAAAA
>ML809750.1:42273-54544 GCA_009831015.1 Picea engelmannii | reverse complement strand
AAGTCTACCTCCAAGCCAAAATTTGTTCTTATCCATCCTCCAGCTCGTCTTTTAGCCTAGTGCTCCTTTGTGTGGACGTTTTCGTTGTGGATGATTTTTGCGTTTAGGCGACCATCTTGCATACGTGCCTTGCGTTGCGTTTCGGTGCCCAACTTGCGGACGTGCGAACGTGCCCTGTGTTGCAGATGTGCCTTGCGTTTGCGTTGCGGTTATGCGTTGGGGTGCCCAACTTGCGGACGTGCATTGCGTTACGTTGGGGCGCCCAACTTGCGGACGTGCCTTGTGTTTCGTTTGGGTGCCCATATTGCGGACGTGCCTTGCGTTGCGTTGGGGTGCCCAACCTTGGTGAGGTCGTATTAAAAAGTATACCTCCAAGCCAAAATTTGTTCTTATCCATCCTCCAGCTCATCTTTTAGCCTAGTGCTCCATTGTTTGGACGTTTTCTTTCCAGATTTGTTTTGCGTTTGGGCGACCATCTTGCAGACGTTCGTTGTGTTGTGTTGGGGCGACCAACTTGTGGATGTGCGGACGTGCCTTGCATTGCAGACGTGCCTTGCGTTTGCGTTGTGGACGTGCGTTGGGGCGCTCAACTTGCAGACATGCCTTGCGTTGTGTTGGGGCGCCCAACTTGTGGACGTGCCTTGTGTTGCGTTTGGGCACCCATCTTCCGGACGTGCCTTGCATTGTGTTGGGGCGCACAAGCTTGGTGAGGTCGTATTAAAAAGTCTACCTCCAAGCCAAAATTTGTTCTTATCCATCCTCCAGCTCATCTTTTAGCCTACTGCTCCCTTGTGTGGACGTTTTCATTGCGGATGAGTTTTGCGTTTGGGCGACCATCTTGCGGACGTGACTTGCATTGCATTGGGGCGCCCAACTTGCAGACGTGCGGACGTGCCTTGCGTTTGTGTTGCGGACGTGCGTTGGGGCACCCAACTTGTCGATGTGCCTTGCGTTGCGTTGGGGCACCGAACTTGCGAACGTGTCTAGTGTTGCGTTTGGGCACCCATCTTGCGCACGTGCCTTGCGTTGCGTTGGGGCACCCAACCTTGGTGAGGCGATATTAAAAATTCTAACTCCAAGCTAAAATTTGTTCTTATCCATCCTCCAGCTCATCTTTTAGCCTAGTGCTCCCTTGTGTCGATGTTTTCGTTGGGGATGAGTTTTGGCGTTTGGGCGCCCAACTTGCGGACGTGCGACGTGCCTTGCATTTGCGTTGCGGACGTGCGCTGGGGCACCCAACTTGCGGACGTGCCTTGCGTTACGTTGGGGCGCCCAACTTGTGGACGTGCCTTGCGTTGCATTGGGGCGCCCAACTTGCGGACGTGCCTTGTGTTGCGTTTGGGCGCCCATCTTGCGGATGCGCCTTTCTTTGCGTTGGGGCGGCCAACCTTGGTGAGGCCGTATTAAAAAGTCTACCTCCAAGCCAAAATTTGTTCTTATCCATCCTCCTGCTCGTCTTTTTGCCTAGTGCTCCCTTGTGTGGACGTTTTCGTTGCAGATGAGTTTTTCGTTTGGGCGCCCATCTTGCGAACTCGCCTTGCGTTGCGTTTGGGCGCCCAAGTTGCGGACGTGCCTTGCGTTGCGTTGGGGCGCCCAAGTTGCGGACGTGCGGACGTGCCTTGCATTGCGGACGTGCCCTGTGTTTGTGTTGCGGACGTGTGTTGGGGTGCCCAACTTGCGGACGTGCCTTGCGTTGCGTTGGGGCACCCAAGTTGCGGACGTGCCCTGCGTTGCGTTGGGGCGCCCAACATTGGTGAGGCCGTATTAAATAGTCTACCTCCAAGCCAAAATTTGTTCTTATCCATACTCCAACTCATCTTTTACCCTAGTGCTCCCTTGTGTGGACGTTTTCATTGCGGATCGGTTTTTCATTTGGGCTCCCATCTTGTGGAYGTGCCTTGCGTTGCATTTGGGCTCCCATCTTGCGGATGCGCCTTTCGTTGCATTGGGGTGCCCAACCTTGGTGAGGCCGTATTAAAAAGTCTACCTCCAAGCCAAAATTTGTTCTTATCCATCCTCCAACTCGTCTTTTTACCTAGTGCTCCCTTGTGTGGATGTTTTCATTGCGGATGAGTTTTTTCGTTTGGGCGTCCATCTTTCTAAATCGCCTTGCGTTGCGTTTGGGCACCCAACTTGCGGACGTGCCTTGTGTTACGTTGGGGTGCCAAACATTGGTGAGGCCGTATTAAAAAGTCTACCTCCAAGCCAAAATTTGTTCTTATCCTTCCTCCAGCTCATCTTTTAGCCTAGTGCTCCCTTGTGTGGATGTTTTCGTTGCGGATGAGTTTTGCGTTTGGGCGCCCATATTGCGGACGTGCCTTGTGTTGCGTTGGGGCCCGCAACTTGCGGACGTGCGGGCGTGCCTTGCATTTGTGTTGCGGACGTGCGTTGGGGCACCCAACTTGCGGACGTGCCTTGCGTTGCGTTGGGGTGCCCAAATATCGGATGTGCCTTGTGTTGCATTTGGGCGCCCATCTTGCAGACATGCCTTGCGTTGCATTGGGGCGCCCAACCTTGGTGAGGCCATTTTCGTGCTCATCTTTTAGCCTAGTGCTCCCTTGTGTGGACGTTTTCGTTGCGGATGAGTTTTTCGTTTGGACAACCATCTTGTGGACGTGCCTTGCATTGCGTTGGGGCGCCCAACTTGCGGACGTGCGTTCCGTTACGAACGTGCGTTGGGGCGCCCAAATTGCGAACGTGCCTTGCGTTGCGTTGGGGCGTCCAACTTGCCGACGTGCCTTGTGTTGCGTTTGGGCGCCCATCTTGCGGACGTGCCTTGCGTTGCATTGGGGCGACCAACCTTGTTGAGGCTGTATTAAAAAGTCTACCTCAAAGACAAATTGTTTTCTTATCCATCCTCCAGCTTGTCTTTTAGCCTAGTGCTCCCTTGTGTGGACGTTTTCATTGCGGATCGGTTTTTCGTTTGGGTACCCATCTTGCAGACGTACCTTGCGTTGCGTTTGGGTGCCCAACTTGCGGACGTGCCTTGCGTTGCGTTGGGGCGCCCAACATTGGTGAGGCCGTATTAAAAAGTCTACCTCCAAGCCAAAATTTGTTCTTATCCATGCTCCAGCTCGTCTTTTAGCCTAGTGCTCCCTTGTGTGGACATTTTCGTTGTGGATGAATTTTGTGTTTGGGTGACCATCTTGCGGACGTGCCTTGCGTTGCGAACGTGCCTTGCGTTTGCGTTGTGGACGTGTGTTGGGGTGCCCAAATTTTGGACATGCCTTGCATTGCGTTGGGGCGCCCAACTTGCTGACGTGCCTTGTGTTGCGTTTGGGCGCCCATCTTGCGGACATGCCTTGCGTTGCATTGGGGTGCCCAACCTTGGTGAGGCCGTATTAAAAATTCTACCTCCAAGCCAAAATTTGTTCTTATCCATCCTCTAGATCGTCTTTTAGCCCAGTGCTCCCTTGTGTGGACGTTTTTGTTGCGGAGTTGTTTTGAGTTTGGCCGACCATTTTGCAGACGTGCCCTGCGTTGCATTGGGGAACCCAACTTGCGATCGTGTGGACGTGCCTTGCGTTGCAGGCGTGCCTTGCGTTTGCATTGCAGACGTGCGTTGGGGCGCCCAACTTGCGGACGTGCCTTGCATTGCGTTGGGGCGCCCAACTTACGGACGTGCCTTGTGTTGCGTTTGGGCGCCCATCTTGCGGACGTGCCTTGCATTTCTTTGGGGCGCCCAACCTTGGTGAGGCCATGTTAATAAGTCTACCTCCAAGCCAAAATTTGTTCTTATCCATCCTCCAACTCATCTTTTAGCCTAGTGCTCCCTTGTGTGGACGTTTTCGTTGCGAATGAGTTTCACGTTTGGGTGACCATCTTGGGATGTGCGTTGCGTTGTGTTGGGGCACCCAACTTGCGGACGTGCGGACGTGCCTTGCGTTTGCGTTGCGGGCGTGCGTTGGGGCGCCCAACTTGCGGACGTGCCTTGCGTTGCATTGGGGCGCCCAACTTGCAGACGTGTCTTGTGTTGCGTTTGGGCGCCCATCTTGCGGACATGCCTTGTGTTGTGTTGGGGCACCCAACCTTGGTGAGGCCGTATTAAAAAGTCTACATCCAAGCTAAAATTTGTTCTTATCCATCCTCCAACTCGTCTTTAAGCCTAGTGCTCCCTTGTGTGGACGTTTTCGTTGCATATGAGTTTTGCGTTTGGGCGACCATCTTGCGGACGTGCCTTGCGTTGCGTTGTGGTGCCCAACTTGCAGACGTGCAGACGTGCCTTACGTTTACGATGCAGACGTGCGTTGGGGCGCCCAACTTGCAGATGTGCCTTGCGTTGCATTGGGGCGCCCAACTTGCGGACGTGCGGACGTGCCTTGCGTTTGCGTTGCAGACGTGCATTGGGGCGCCCAACTTGCGGACGAGCCTTGCGTTGCGTTTGGGTGCCCAACTTGCGGACGTGTCTTGTGTTGCGTTTGGGTGCCCATATTGCGGACGTGCCTTGCGTTGCGTTGGGGAGCCCAACCTTGCTGGGGATGTATTAAAAAGTCTACCTCCAAGCCAAAATTTGTTCTTATCCATCCTCTAGCTCGTCATTTAGCCTAGTGCTCCCTTGTGTGGACGTTTTCGTTGCGGATGAGTTTTGCGTTTGGGCGACCATCTTGCAGACGTGCTTTGCATTCTGTTGCAGAGCCCAATTTGCGAACGTGCTGACGTGCCTTGTGTTACGGACGTGCATTGCGTTTGCGTTGCGGATGTGCGTTGGGGCGTGCAACTTGAGGATGTGCCTTACGTTGTGTTGGGGCGCCCAACATGCGGACGTGCCTTGTCTTGCGTTTGGGCACCCATCTTGCGGACGTGCCTTGCGTTGCATTGGGGTGCCCAACCTTGGTGAGGTTGTAATAAAAAGTCTACCTCCAAGCAAAAATTTGTTCTTATCCATCCTCCAGCTCGTCTTTTATCCTAGTGCTCCCTTGTGTGGACGTTTTTGTTGCGGATGCGTTTTGCGTTTGGGTGACCATCTTGCGGACGTGCCTTGCGTTGCGTTGGGGCGCCCAACTTGCGGACGTGCGGACGTGCCTTGCGTTTGCGTTGCAGATGTGCGTTGGGGCGCCCAACTTGCGGACGTGCCTTGGGTTGCGTTGGGGCGCCCAAATTGCGTACGTGCCTTGTATTGCATTCGGGCGCCCAATTTGCGGACGTGCCTTGTGTTGCGTTTCGGTGCCCATCTTGCGGACGTGCCTTGCGTTGCGTTGGGGCGCCCAACCTTGGTGAGGCCGTATTGAAATGTCTACCTCCAATCCAAAATTTGTTCTTATCCATCCTCCAGCTCTTCTTTTAGCCTAGTGCTCCCTTGTGTTGACGTTTTCGTTGCGGATGGGTTTTTCATTTGGGAGCTCATCTTGCGGACGCGCCTTGCGTTGCGTTTGGGCGCCCATCTTGCGGACGTGCCTTTCGTTGCATTGGGGCGCCCAACCTTGGTGAGGACATATTAAAAATTCTACCTCCATGCCAAAATTTGTTCTTATCCATCCTCCAGCTCGTCTTTTCGCCAAGTGCTCCCTTGTGTGGAAGTTTTCGTTGTGGATGAGTTTTTCGTTTGGGCACCCATCTTTCGAACTCGCCTTGCATTGCGTTTGGGCACCCAACTTGCAGACGTGCCTTGCGTTGCGTTGGGGCACCCAAGTTGCGGATGTGCCTTGCATTGTGTTGGGGCACCCAACCTTGGTGAGGCCATATTAAAAAGTCTACCTCCAAGCCAAAATTTGTTCTTATCCATCCTCCAGCTCGTCTTTTAGCCTAGTGCTCCCTTGTGTGGATGTTTTTCGTTGCAGATGAGTTTTGCGTTTGGGCGACCATCTTGCGGACGTGCCTTGCGTTGCGTTGGGTCACCCAAATTGCGTACGTGCAGACGTGCCTTGCGTTGCGGATGTGCCTTGCGTTTGCGTTGCGGACGTGCGTTGGGGTGCCCAACATGCGGACGTGCCTTGCGTTGCGTTGGGGCGCCCAACTTGTAGGCGTGTCTTGTGTTGCGTTTGTGCGCCCATCTTGTGGACATGCCTTGCGTTGCGTTGGGGCACCCAACCTTGGTGAGGCCGTATTAAAAAGTCTACCTCCAAGCTAAAATTTGTTCTTATCCATTCTCCAGCTCGTCTTTTTGCCTAGTGCTCCCTTGTGTGGACGTTTTCATTGAGGATGAGTTCTTCGTTTGGGCGCCCATCTCGCGAGCTCGCCTTGTGTTGTGTTTGGGCGCTCCTCTTGCCGACTCGCTTCGGTTTTGGGTGCCCATTTGGCCGACTCGCCTTGCTTTCCCTCTGGAAACCCCAAGTTTTTTCCCCATCGCACCTCTGTCACTGGCTCTTTGTGTTTTGTTGGTTGGGCACCCCTCTTGGCGACTCGCCTCGGTTTTGGGCGCCCCTCTGGCTGACTTGCCTTGCGTTCCCTCTAGAACCCTGAAGTTTTCTCCCCACTGTACCTATGTCGCTGGCTCTTTCAGTTTTGTTGGTTGGGCGCTCCTCTTGGTGACTCGCCTTGGTTTTATGCGCCCCTCTAGCCGACTCGCCTTGCGGTCCCTCTGGAAACCCCAAGTTTTCACCCCACCGCACCTCTGTCGCTGGCTCTTTGGGTTTTGTTGGTTGGGTGCTCCTCTTGGCGACTCACCTGCGTGTTGGGCGCCCCTCTGGCTGACTCGCCTTGCGTTCCCTCTGGAAACCCTGAGATTTCACCCCACCACACCTCTGTCGCTGGCTCTTTGGGTTTTGTTGGTTGGGTGCTCCTCTCGGTGACTCGCCTCGGTGTTGGGCACCCCTCCGGCGGACTCGCCCTGCGTTCAGTCTGGAAACCCCAAGTTTTCTCCCCACTGCACCTCTATCGCTGGCTCTTTGGCTTTTGCTGGTTGGGCGCTCCTCTTGGTGACTCGCCTCGGTGTTGGGTGCCCCTCCGGCCGACTCGCCCTGCGTTCCCTCTGGAAACCCCAAGTTTTCTCCCCACCGCACCTCTGTCACTGGCTCTTTGGGTTTTGCTGGTTGGGCGCTCCTCTTGGCGACTCGCCTCAGTGTTGGGCGCCCCTCTGGCCAACTCGCCTTGCTTTCCCTTTGGAAACCCCAAGTTTTCTCCCAACTGCACCTCTGTCGTGGGCTCTTTGCATTTTGTTGGTTGTTTCCAAGTTTTCTCCCAACCGCACCTCTGTCGCGGGCTCTTTGGGTTTTGTTGGTTGGTCGCTCCTCTTGGCGACTCGCCTCGGTGTTGGGCGCCCCTCTGGCCGACTCGCCTTGCATTCCCTCTGGAAACCCCAAGTTTTCTCCCCAACGCACCTCTGTCGCCGGCTCTTTGCGTTTTGTTGGTTGGGCGCTCTTCTTGGTGACACTCCTCCTTTTTGGTCGCCCCTTTGGGCGACTCGCGTTGCGTTCCCTCTAGAAACCCCAAGTTTTCTCCCCACCGCACCTCTGTCGCTGGCTCTTTGGGTTTTGCTGGTTGGCCGCTCCTCTTGGTGACTCGCCTCGGTGTTGGGCGCCCCTCTGGCCAACTTGCCTTGCGTTCCCTCTGGAAACCCGAAGTTTTCTCCCCACCACACCTCTGTCGCCAGCTCTTTGGGTTTTTTTGGTTGGGAGCTCCTCTTGGCGACACTCCTCCTTTTTGGTCGCCTCTCTGGCCGACTCCCCTTTCGCTCCCTCTAGAAACCCCAAGTTTTCTCCCCACCGCACCTCTATCGCTGGTTGTTTGGGTTTTGTTGGTTGGGTGCTCCTCTTGGCGACTCGCCTTGGCGTTGGGCACCCCTCTGGCCGACTCGCCTTGCGTTCCCTCTAAAAACCCCAAGTTTTCTCCCCACTGCACCTCTGTCACTTATTCTTTTGGTTTTGTTGGTTGGGCGCTCCTCTTGCCGACTCGCCTCTATTTTGGGCGCCCATTTTGCCGACTCGCCTTGCGTTCCCTGTGGAAACCCCAAGTTTTTTCCCCACCGCACCTCTGTCGCTGGCTCTTTCGGCTTTGTAGGTTGGGCGCTCCTCTTGGCGACTCGCATCGGTTTTGGGCGCCCCTTTGGCCGACTCGCCTTGCGTTCCCTCTGGAAACCCCAAGTTTTTTCCCCACCATGCCTCAGTCGCTGTTCTTTCGGTTTTGTTGGTTGGACGCTCCTCTTGGCTACTTGCCTCGGTTTTGGGCGCCCCTTTGGCCATATCACCTTGTGTTCCCTCTCGTAACCCCAAGTTTTTTCCCCACCGCCCCTCTCTCATTGTTCTTTCAGTTTTGTTGGTTGGGCGCTCCTCTTGCCGACTCGTCTCAGTTTTGGGCGCCCCTTTGGTCGACTCGCCTTGCGTTCCCTCTGGAAACCCCAAGTGTTTTCCCCACCGCGCCTCTGTCACTGTTCTTTCGGTTTTGTTGGCTGGGTGCTCCTCTTGCCGACTCACCTCGGTTTTGGGTGCCCCTTCGGCCGACTCGCCTTGCGTTCCATCTGGAAACCCCAAGTTTTTAAAAAGTCTACCTCCAAGCCAAAATTTGTTCATATCCATCCTCCAGCTCGTCTTTTAGCCTAGTTCTCCCTTGTGTGGACGTTTTCATTGCAGATCGGGTTTTCGTTTGGACGCCCATCTTGCGGACATGCCTTGCATTGCATTTGGGAGCCCGTCTTGCAGACGTGCCTTTTGTTGCGTTGCAGTGCCCAACCTTGGTGAGGCCGTATTAAAAATTCTACCTCCAAGCCAAAATTTGTTCTTATCCATCCTCCATCTCGTCTTTTAGACTAGTGCTCCCTTGTGTGGACGTTTTCGTTGCGAATGAGTTTCTCGTTTGGGCGACCATATTGCGGACGTGCCTTGCATTGCGTTGGGGCGTCAAACTTGCGGATGTGTGGACGTGCCTTGCGTTTGCGTTGTGGACGTGCGTTGCGGCGCCCAACTTGCGGACGTGCCTTACGTTGCGTTGGGGCGCCCAACTTGTTGACGTGTCTTGTGTTGCGTTTGGGCGCCCATCTTGCGGACGTGCCTTGCGTTGTGTTGGGGTACCCAACCTTGGTGAGGACGTATTAAAAAGTCTACCTCCAAGCTAAAATTTGTTCTTATCCATTCCCCATCTTGTCTTTTAGCCTAGTGCTCCCTTGTGTGGACATTTTCGTTGCGTACGAGTTTTGCGTTTGGGCGACCATCTTGTGGACGTGCCTTGTGTTGCGTTGTGGCGAACAACTTGCGGACGTGTGGACGTGCCTTGCGTTTGCGTTGCAGACGTGCGTTGGGGCGACCATCTTGCGAAATCGCCTTGCGTTGCGTTTGGGCGCCCATCTTGCGAACGCGCCTTGCGTTGCGTTGCGGCGGCCAACCTTGGTGAGGCCGTATTAAAAAGTCTACCTCCAAGCCAAAATTTGTTCTTATCCATCCTCCAGCTTGTCTTTTAGCCTAGTGCTCCCTTGTGTGGATGTTTTCATTGCGGATCGGTTTTTCCTTTAGGCGCCCATCTTGCGGACGCGCCTTGCGTTGCGTTTGGGCGCCCATCTTGCAGGTGCGCCTTTCGTTGCGTTTGGGTGCCCAACTTCCGGACGTGCCTTGCGTTGCATTGGGGCGCCCAAGTTGTGGACGTGCCGACGTGCCTTGTATTTGCGTTGTGGACATGCGTTGGGGAGCCCAACTTGCGGACGTGCCTTGCATTGCATTGGGGTGCCCAACTTGCGGACGTGCCTTGCGTTGCGTTGGGGCGCCCAACCTTGGTGAGGCCGTATTAAAAAGTCTACCTCCAAGCCAAAATTTGTTCTTATCCATCCTCTAGCTCGTCTTTTAGCCTAGTGCTCCCTTGTGTGGACATTTTCGTTGCGGATGAGTTTTGCGTTTGGGCGCCCATCTTGCGGACATGCCTTATGTTGCGTTGGGGTGCCCAACTTGCGGACGTGCCTTGTGTTTGCGTTGCAGACGTGCGTTGGGGCGCCCAACTTGCGAACGTGCTTTGCGTTGCGTTGGGGCACCCAACTTGTGGACGTGCATTGCATTGCGTTTGGGCACCCATCTTGCGGATGTGTCTTGCGTTGCATTGGGGCACCCAACCTTGGTGAGGCCGTATTAAAAAGTCTACCTCCATGCCAAAATTTGTTCTTATCCATCCTGTAGGTCGTCTTTTAGCCTAGTGCTCCCTTGTGTGGACGTTTTCGTTGTGGATGAGTTTCTCGTTTGGGTGACCATCTTGCAAAATCACCTTGGGTTGCATTTGGACGCCCATCTTGCAGAAGCGCCTTGCGTTGCGTTGGGGCGCCCAACCTTGGTGAGGCCGTATTAAAAAGTCTACCTCCAAGCCAAAATTTGGTCTTATCCATCCTCCAGCTCATATTTTAGCCTAGTACTCCCTTCTGTGGACATTTTCGTTGCAGATTGGTTTTTCATTTGGGCGCCCATCTTGCGGACGTGCCTTGCGTTGCGTTTGGGCGCACGTCTTTCGGACATGCCTGTCATTGCGTTGCAGCGCCCAACCTTGGTGAGGCCGTATTAAAAAGTCTACCTCCAAGCCAAAATTTGTTCTCATCCATCCTCCATCTCGTCTTTTTTCCTAGTGCTCCCTTGTGTGGACGTTTTCGTTGCGGATGAGTTTTTCGTTTGGGCACCCATCTTGCGAACTCGCCTTGCGTTGCGTTTGCGCGCCCATCTAGCGAACGCACCTTGCGTTGTGTTGGTTCACCCAACCTTGTTGAGGCCGTATTAAAAAGTCTACCTCCAAGCCAAAATTTGTTCTTATCCATCCTCCAGCTTGTCTTTTAGCCTAGTGCTCCCTTGTGTGGACGTTTTCATTGTGGATCAGTTTTTCGTTTGGGCACCCATATTGCGGACGTGCCTTGCGTTGCGTTTGGGCGCCCATCTTGCGGATGCACCTTTTGTTGCGTTGGGGCGCCCAACCTTGGTGAGGCCGTATTAAAAAGTCTACCTCCAAGCCAAAATTTGTTCTTATCCATCCTCCAACTCGTCTTTTTGCCTAGTGCTCCCTTGTGTGTATGTTTTCGTTGCGGATGAGTTTTTTGTTTGGGCGCCCATCTCGCGTGCTCGCCTTGTGTTGCGTTTAGGCGCTCCTCTTGCCGACGCACCTTGAGTTGCATTTGGGCGCCCAACCTTGGTGAGGCCATATTAAAAAGTCTACCTCCAAGCCAAAATTTGTTCTTATGCATCCTCCAGCTCGTCTTTTATCCTAGTGCTCCCTTGTGTGGACGTTTTCATTGTGGATCGATTTTTCGTTTGCGCGCCCATCTTGCGGACGTGCCTTGCGTTGCGTTTGGGTGCCTGTCTTGCGGATGCGCATTTCGTTGCGTTGCGGCGCCCAAGCTTGGTGAGGTTGTATTAAACAGTCTACCTCCAAGCCAAAATTTGTTCTTATCCATCCTCCAGCTCGTCTTTTTGCCTAGTGCTCCCTTGTGTGGACGTTTTCATTGCAGATGAGTTTTTCGTTTAGGCACCCATCTTGCGAACTCGCCTTGCGTTTCGTTTGGGCGCCCAACTTGTAGACGTGCCTTGCATTGCATTGGGGCACCCAACTTGCGGACGTGTGGACGTGCCTTGCGTTTGTGTTGCAGATTTGCGTTGGGGAGCCCAACTTGTGCACCTGCCTTGCGTTGCGTTGGGGCACCCAACTTGCGGACGTGCCTTGCGTTGCGTTGGGGTGCCCAACCTTGGTGGGGCTGTATTAAAAAGTCTTCCTCCAAGAAAAAATTTGTTCTTATCCATCCTCCAGCTCATCCTTTAGCCTAGTTCTCCCTTGTGTGGATGTTTTCGTTGTGGATGAGTTTTTCGTTTGGGCGACCATCTTGCAGACGTGCCTTGCGTTGCTTTGCGGCACCCAACTTGTGGACGTGCGGACGTGGCTTGCATTTGCATTGCGGACGTGCATTGGGGCGCCCAACTTGCGGACGTGCCTTACGTTGCGTTGGGGCGCCCAACTTGCAGATGTGCCTTGCGTTGCGTTTGGGCGCCCAACCTTGGTGAGGCTGTATTAAAAAGTCTACCTCCAAGCCAAAGTTTATTCTTATCCATCCTCCAACTCGTCTTTTAGCCTAGTGCTCCTTTGTGTGGACGTTTTCGTTGCGGATGAGTTTTTCATTTGGGCGACCATCTTGCGGACGTGCCTTGCGTTGTGTTGCGGACGTGTGTTGGGGCACCCAACTTGCGGACATGCCTTGCGTTGCGTTGGAGCGCCCAACTTGCAGACGTGCCTTGTGTTGCGTTTGGGCGCCCATCTTGCGGACGTGCCTTGCGTTGCATTGGGGTGCCCAACCTTTGTGAGGCCGTATTAAAAAGTCTACCTCCAAGCCAAAATTTGTTCTTATCCATCCTCCAGCTCGTCTTTTAGCCTAGTGCTCCCTTGTGTGGAC
>ML809749.1:300435-331296 GCA_009831015.1 Picea engelmannii | reverse complement strand
TTTAAACTAACTATAAGTTCTAAACAAATATTGTTTATATTTTCCTTTCAAATATGATCTTAAAATTCTAGAAGCTTCAAGTTGATGGAGAGGAGAAAAATATTAATTTTGGGTTTTCACAAAATCAAACAAGTGATAGATAATTCTTTTATATATATATATATATATATATATATATTTATTTTGAAATGAGATGGAAATTGACAAAATAATTTAATTAATTAAACCTACCAAATGATTTTGTGAAAATGATTGCTAATGAACAAAAGACGAAAACATAATCATAATTTAAACGAAAGTAAACGGTTGATAAAAATTAATGTTTTAGTTTAAATTAAGGTTTCTATGTTCGGCTCTCCCTCATTCAAATTTGATCAAATGTGAAAAAATGTCATAGAAAGGATGTGTCACAATAATATTTCATCTTGTAAAATCATTGTTATTAATCCATGTCTTCAACCAAGACATTCTCATAGAAGACAAATTCAATAAGGAAAAGTTAATAACAAACTCCCAAATTATGAAGCTCGTCCATCAACATCAAAAATTTATAGAAAGAAAAAGGAAATGGCATTTGAATTTCATGAAATTCAAAAAACACAAAAGAAAATAATATAAATTCAAACCATCCTCGAAACAAAGCAAACCAATACCAATGCAATCAAGTCAAAGGAAAAAAAAATGAAAAATCCAAGTAAAATTTCGAGGGACCCTAGATTTTGATTAAAAATAAAGAAGTGGGTTGTTGGGACCCAACAAAACCTCAGAGCACCAAACAAACTACATGGAAGGGAGCATGAACCCACACAGACTATCAAATTCATCAACTTTGGAGAAATCCCTTCACCCAATATGGAACCAACGAGCCCCACACCTGTGGTGGTGGAAACACAACAAACAACAGTAGTTGGCATGGACATTGATATGCCAAAAATGTGATAGGGATAGCAGGCCAAGGATGCAGGAAATCCTTCATGCCTTGAATACATTGAAGAGGCCTTGAGGGTAAATGGGATAGTCCCAAACTAGATAGAACTGACCGTGCCAGGAAGGTCACACACAACAACATCAAAGAAACAACATGAGGGTATAGTAGAAGATGTCACTGGCCAGACTGAGGCATATCCAAAGGAAAAAATAATGGATATTGGAACCTCGAGTCAACCACCACAGTGAAAGGGTAAACATCTCATAGCAAGATCACTGTGCAGACAACCTGCAACATCTATAGTCTTTCTGCGCATTCGAGAAGGGGTGCGTATCACACATAACCTTTTAGGATGCGTGGAAAAACTACAATACTGGAGACACAATGTGGCTGATGTGGGCAAGTTCCCTGAATTTGCAAGGCAAGTCTACCTAGACAGTGTGGGTATAGGACCCTTCGACGATACAATTTTGAAACCAAAATAGTGGGGAGATGGACTGGCCAACACCGAGATTCTAAACCTGTTAGATATCCCACATTTTGAAAGGGGTTGCGATGTAAACATTTGAATTAAGCAGCTGATGGAAGTCACCCACAGAGGGTACTTATGGGTGGAAGAGCTTGTCTCGATAGATTTAGAGCTCATTAAATTTAGTACAGGGGTGGCATCTCAGGGGGAGAATCTCACGCAATACCTCGATGAAAAAAAAAATGATAGGGCACTGGAAGAGGAGATGAATAAGATGTATGGCACATAGAGAGGTTCGCATGGAATCATCATCAATCACATCAGTTACACATCAACAAGGATGGCCACCAAACGCATGAAATGCAAATTTCTCAGGAAGTGACGCAAGGAGGAAGTCCATGCGGGGGTCGTCGTAGCTGTAGCATAGTGTGCAAAGGGCACTATGCTTAGTTAGGACCTGTACTTATTAAAACTATTCCTTGAGGACTAAAAATACACACAGGACCTAGGGACATAGTTTCACTACTCTTGGCTATTCATCTTGATTTCCTTGATCGGATGGAGGGAGCCCAAGTAAAAATAATTTTGTGAGCGAGCCAGTCATTGTTTCATAGTATGGTACACATCGTTGGGAAGCACTTCAAACTCCAAAAACAGAAGTGAAAATGCAAGCATGTTCGCGGGGTATTACAATGACCTACAAGAAATAATTACCAACACTTGGAAAATTACTCCAGAAGTGGTCATGCAATATCGGGACATCGCCAACTTCAAAGAGACCAAGCATATCATATGGATCCAAGAACAAAGGGATCTCAAGAAGGAATGACTACAACTGTGATACTACATCAAGGAAGAGTACATAGAGATGGCTATCAAGGAATGGAAATACGACTGGAGAGTTCCAGTCCTGACTCAAGAGATACCCACATATAAGGAGGCTAAAGCAGGGAACAATTACACACCTTTCGGAGATAAAACTCCTCCCAATAAGCCAAAGCCAAGTCAGAATCCAACACAACAAAATAAAGGGGGTGTGCAAAGAAAAATACCCAGACCGGGAAAAAGGACACCACCCAAGCACCGAAAGAACAAGAAAAAGGGGATGAGACAGCGTAAGGAACCACATCAAGTGATACCTAGCAGGAACAAGGCCAGACCAATTGGCCAATCATACACACTAGGGGTGCATGAAAGAAGGCCAAGGTGCACAAGACACCGCCAGAATATACAATAACCGAGGACTAAAGGACCTCGTGGACGAAGGAGTCCACGACCAGGTAGTTTAGGCATTTGAAGATGCCAAAAATGAAAGGGACCGAATTCAGGATGAGTTGGCCGACATGAGGTAGGTCCTAGAGCATATCAGAGAAGTGCATAGGGAGGGCATAGGAACATAGTCATTCCTCACAACATCAGAAGCAGGAGCCAAGGCTGCGCTGAGCAAGCAGGGTATGATCTAGACGATAACACAGGAAAGCCCGACCTTCCACATCACACCCAACATCTTGTGCACGAATGAGATTGTAGGCCAAATACCCTTGAAATATCTGGTGCCGATACAATTGGTAATGGGGAAGATACCAACCAAGGCACTATATAAAATGCAAGTCAGTGTCACACAGGAGGTACAATCATGCACACGCACAGACACAACAAAGTTACAGCACAAAAAAGGAAGCATATATGAGTTGGATTTGGTGCTCGAGCAAGTCAAGATCGAGACCAAAGAAGAGAAATATCACGTGGATAGGATGGAGAAGGGAGTGGATGTATCCTATGAAATAATTCCAAAAAGCGCACAAATAGCAGATCCCACGACAACGCATAAAATTGATCAGATTGTGCAGACAATTGACCAATACACGTAGGATATCTAAAACTTTCGAGAACAACTCCTTCCTACCACTCCCTTGGAGGTGAAGGAACAAAGGAAGCAGGAAGAAACTAGACAAATGGATAAAATGGAACGACAAGTTAGTGCAGTTGTCGACTTGTTTGATAGAGAAGCACAATTATGGACAAAGTTGGAGGAAGATCAACAGGTCCAACACTAGGACTAGGAAGAGGAAAAGATAAGTGCAGTTATTAAGGACCTCAAGTAGAGGTAGAAAATGATGAAGATCACTGAGCGCCACAAATGAGTACAAGACATGAAGAAGCTACAAGCAGAGCTAATAGCTGCATAGACACAGAAGAAGGATAAAAATCTCAAATATAACCTCTCCAATATCTAGCAGTCGAGGTCATTTTGCAGGTAGAGGAGGAAAAGAATAACATGGTGCAAACACAGGCAGAGTGCACATAAATGATCAACGAGGAGATCATAGCACAAGTTTTAGATGCACTCAAACAAAATATTGTGCAGGCTCAAACACAATCAAGGGAAGTCACAGATAAGTTCCATACTCTCGCGGGAGATGTTGAAGAAGTGTGCAAAGCATAGGTGGCTTGGGATGAGCCACATGTCAATGTTGGGGGCCTATTGGACACAGACCCATTCTGGAGAAAATGTTATTTTTTGGAAGAAAAGCATGAAGGGAAGAAAGGATAGCTGGAAGGGAAAGAATCACGTGTGAAGGAATCATGTGAGGCATGAATGCAAGGGAGACCTAATGATATTAGGGATAGGTTTTTTTCAGTGTATTTTAATGGCTGATGTCCCAAAAATATATATAAGTAGTACTTAGGAGGTCTAGAGGGGGACCGGTGGGAAACAGGAAGAGTCTGGAAGTTGTAATGTTTGTAAGAACTGTACTATTATGTTCTCTTCTTTATTAATAATTTGAATTCTTTCTCTTCTTTTCCAGGGATCTGATATGAAACATTTTGGAGTTTCGTGGCTCGGAAGTTTGGAAGAAACTCACAGCAAGAGGTCACGATATGCGAAATCGCGAAATCACTTTATGTTTAGAATTCGGTCACAGCTCATGGTCATGTGAGAGGAAGGAGCTAGTCCATCTAAGCTACATTTCAGATATCACGTCTTGGGAGAGTCGAGATGTCTCATACCAATATCCTCGAGGTCGCAAGTCGCGAAGCGCCTATTGGATAGGCAAATGGTCACTGCCAGTGGTCGCATGAAAGGAAGGGGCTTAGCTAGAAGAGCTAGCACCCACTATGTAGTTTTTCGCAGAAAGGGAAAAGGTGCCGAGATCACGAGGGCGTGGAGTTTCTCTGGGGAACTGTCAGAAATCACTGATTGTTTCTACAGAGATAATTTGAAGAGGCTTCAGGGTGATCGATAAAGAAGACAAAGAGTCTCGATTGCCAGATAAGCCAAGGAATATCAGGATAACGTCCAGTGATGATCAAGATATTCGGTAATGACATAGAAGATGAAGACTCTGGACTACGAGAGAGGCTAAGGAATCTCATCATAATGACCATTGATGATGAACTCATAGGAAACAAAACTTCCAAAGAAGATGAATAGTTGTGATGATGATCATGAGATGACTCGATGTGAGAAAGGCATGTAGAACTGTGAAGTAATGGTATTCAGATGAGGATCTATGCAGGTGTGAGGTAGAGCTATGGTGAACAACCTGTTATGGAAAAACAGTGACTATAAAGAGCATGTAGAGGCATTGCGCATGAGGGATGCAAAAGGTGAATAGAGAATATAAAAACGTAGAACATAGAGGATATGGGGGTTGCAATTAGGTGTGATGCATGTGTGTAAAATCATGTTGTACAAGAGATGAAGCGCATAAGAAGAAGTCGGGAACAAACATGAATATATGAGAGAAGAAGATAAAGTCGAGGTGTGCATGCAGAGACAGAGCAGAAGATCAGAAAGCTCAAAAAGATGCGAGCAAAGAAACACTGATGTAGGAAGAGAAGAGCATTGTAGATGAACAGTGATGTGACTGGTAAGCCATAGATAAATTTTGTATCACTGTGATAAGTTGTAAAAGAAAAAGATTTATATTTCAGTGTGCTATAAAGGTGCTTGGGAGGATTGTGTCCTCAAAGTTTCAAGTGCGTTCTTGAAGAACAAGGAGTTGTAGCTTCCATCTGGTTACAGCCAGAAAAACTAGGGTGGCAGGGTGGTTCAAGGGAGAATTATTGTTCTCTATTATATAGGTTGGTGCCTGTGTGACTGGAAGTTGGTGCTTCCATCCAGTTGGTGCTGGAACACTCAGGGAGTTGGTGCTTCCTTCTAGTGGGTGCTAGGGAAACCGGTGAGTTGGTGCTCTCAGCGAGTTGCAGCTTGCAAGATAGAGGCAGTAGCCTCACAATGAGTTGGTGCTCATAAGAGTGATAATGTAAAGAAAATAAAGTTTACTTATCATATCAGGAAGAAGAGGTTTTTCCCTTTATGGGTTTCCTGAGGAAATATCTGTCTCTGTGTATTTTGTGTGTGTGATTGATGTTTAATATTCTAGTTCTTACTTCCTTGTATCATTATGATCATGATTGAGTGTTATATGAAGAGTTTAAAATGGGTATAATTGTTTAAGTACAGTAACAACTGATTTCCCCCCCCCTCTTAGTTGTCCAACAATTGGTATCAGAGTTGTTTCCTTTTATCTAAAGGTAGATCAATAAGCTTAAACATGTCAAGCCATGAAGGAACTTCAACCAATAAGGCCCCCTTGTTCAATGGAACAAACTTTTCCTTTTGGAAATTTAGGATGAGAACTTACATAATGGATTTAGGTGCAGATGTCTGGAATGTCATAGAGACTGGTTATGTAAAGATACTTGTACTTCTAATAAGGATGACAAGCTAGATTTCAGCTTCAACGCTAAGGCTATGAATGCTATTATGAGTGGGCTTGCAGAAGCAGAATTTGTAAAAGTTATGCACTTAGAAACTGCCAAAGAAATGTGGGACAAACTCATTAGAAGTTATGAAGGTAATGAGAAGGTAAAGGACACCAAGCTTACATAATGAAAGAACTTGGTGAAAAAATTGAGGAACCCTCTTTATTTCAGAAAATTTTGAGATCTCTACCAGATAGGTTCAACCCGAAGGTCTCTGCTATAGAAGAACTTAATGATCTAAAATATTTGGCTTTTGATCAAATTATAGGAATGTTGATTGCATATGAAATGATGATAGGTAAAGATAAACCCACCTCTAGAGAAGGATCATTTAAATCATATAAGGATGAGGATTCTGAGCCCGATTAAATTGAAGAAAAATTTGTGAGAAGACTAAAGAAAGGATCAGGCAAGTATCAAGGAAAGTTTCCCTTCAAGTGTTTTAACTGTGGAAATATAGTTCACTTTGCATATAATTTTCCACACAAGAAGCATGATTAGACTTATGAAGGGGAAAATAAGTACAAATCCAAAATATTTGATAAAAATAAAAGTTTATGCATAAACAATGATGACTCTTCAAAAGACGCAGATAGTGACTCTTCCTATGAATATAAGGTAAATGAATTCATGCTTATGGCCAAAGAGGATTATGATAATAAAAACACAGGAAGTGATGCTAATGATGAAGAAGTTGTGGTTGATATGGAAGGTTAACTAATCATTGCCTTAGAAGAAATTGACAGACTTAGACTCGAGAAAAGAAAACAAAAACCGTTGTTGATGCAGTTTGAAAAGAATGATGAAGACTTTGCCTTGCTAAAGGTGAAGTTAGAAGAGGCAAAGAAAAAAGAGAACATTCTGAAACAATAGTTATCAAAGAAGAAGGAAAGATGTGTTCATCCTTGGAGGAAGAGGTTGTAAAGACCATAAAAGAGATGGAGAAGTTCAAATAATTGTATCTCCAAAATATTTCGAGCATTAAAGCCTCAGAAGGATTAACTACCATTCTGAATCAACAAAGGAATCCAAATCTGAAAACTGGTTTGGATTATGAAGAAGGGTCAAGTTGTATTTAGCCATGCAACAAAGATTCCATTAATTTTGTCAAATCTAAATTCATTGACAACAAAAAATATGGAGAAACAGAGGAAGATAATCAACCGCTAAGGAAGAGTGAAAGAAAAAGTACTAGAACTGAAACTGTAGAACAAAGAAATTGATCTTCTCAAAGAAGACAACCATTTTCCAGGTACAAAGGATTTTTCTATGGATATTGTTTTTTTGGTTCTAACTTTGGTCACAAAGTTGTAAACTGTTCTTTAAGAATTAGATATGAGCAATCAAAACACTCAAGGAATAGTTATCTGTCGCAACAAATAATGAGATAGCCAAGTAACAAACAATCACAGACTGTGAATCATGTGATGGATGGAAAAAGGGAATAGGTTAAGCATAACAATCGTTATGATCCTTTATTGAATGAACTAGAATGTTACACCTGCCATAATTTTGGACATAAAGTTGTAGACTGTCGCTTAAGGAACTACGAGCCAGATTTGAATCCTTCTGCTGAAAATGTCAAGGTTTGGAAGAAGAAAGAAAATGACAAGTGTGGACTAGTGCTTTTAGCTCAAATACAAAATAACCCATGGTATATTGACAGTGGATGATCCAAACATATGAAGAGAGACAAAGGTAATTTTTTATCTCTAAGTGAAAGAAAATCAGGAAACATAACTTTTGGAAATGATGCTCCAGGTAAAATCAAGGGTAAAGGGATGGTAAGTTTGAGTAATGGAAAATGAAAAGCTCAGGATGCTCTGCTTGTAGATGGGATGAAACATAATTTTCTTAGTGTAAGTCAAGTGTGTGATAGAGGATGTGAAGTGGTGTTCAGTTCCAAGGATTGCAAGATAAAGTCTATAAACTCAGGACAAGTTGTGGCTAAAGGCATAAGGACAGATAACACTTTATATATGCTGAAAGAAGATAGATAAGAGTGTCATCTAAGCAAAAATGATGAAATTTGGTTATGGCATAGGAGACTTGGACATATAAACTTTGACCACTTAATCAAGCTCAAAAATCTTTAGGCAATAAAATATCTTCCAAGAATATCAAAGCCACAAGATTCAGTGTGTAAACCCTGCCAAGTAGGAAAGATAACCAGGACACAGTTTAAATCCAAGATATCTACTTCAATAGAGAAACCACTCCAATTAGTTCATATGGATTTATGTGGACCATCAATACAGGAAGGCACATGGAAGGAAAACAATTTTATTTTGATCATTGACGATTAGTCCAAACTTACTTGGGTTGTTTTTCTCAAAGAAAAAGTTGAAGCATTTAAGAAATTTAAAAAATTTAGGGCTTTAACTAAGAATAAAACATGCAAGAGGTTAAAGGAAGTAATATCAGACAGAGGAGGAGAATTTATGCCAAGTGATATCAAGGAATTATGTGATAAACATGGGATCAAGAGAGAACACACAATCCCAGGAACTCCACAACAAAATGGAGTAGTTGAGAAGCAAAATAGAACAATTCAGCAAATGGCCAGGTCAATGATGGATGAGAAGAACATTGGTCAAACCTACTGGGTAGAATATATAAACACAATGGTCCATGTTATTAACAAATCCCACCTCATACCACACAGTGAAAAGACACCTTATGAACTATGGTATGGAAAACCTGCTTCAATAAAACACTTCAAAGTCTTTGGGAGTAAGTGATACATAAAAAATAATAGTGAGAACCTTGGCAAGTATGATGATAGGGCTGATGAAGGCATCTTATTAGGGTATGCTACAAACAACAAAGGATATAGATGCTATCATAAGAGGTTGCATAAATTGGTTGACTGTATTGACATAAAAGTTGATGAAGGAATTCCAGTAAGAGAGGTGAACAATATTGAATCAACAACAGAGGATATAGATGAAGTTGAAGATGAATAGGTCCAAGAACCAGAACAAGAAGAATCTGAGTCAGATGAATATGAAAATACTCAGGCAAACTCAAATGAATAGAAAACATCACATTCTTCCTCTAGAATTAGTCAAAAGAATCATCCTGCAAGTCAAATAATTTGTGAAAAAGACAAAGGTGTACAAACCAAGAGAAGGATAATAAAAAAAACTGAGCAATCACATATAGCCTTCATATCCATGGTGGAACCCAATAACTTCAATGAGGCTAGTAAATATGTAAATTGGTTAAAATCAATGAATGAGGAACTGGACCAGATTGAAAAGAATGACACTTGGGAACTCCTTCCTAGGACAACAGATAAAAATTTAATAGGATCAAAATTGGTCTACAAAAATAAGATGAATGAGAAAAGAAATATTGTAAGAAATAAAGCTATATTGGTCTACAAAGGATATGCTCAAATAGAAGGACTGGACTTTGATAAAACATTTTCTCTTGTAGAAAGATTAGAAGCTATTAGAATGTTTTTTGCCTATGCTTGTCATAGTAATTTTAAAGTCTATCAAATGGATGTCAAGTCATCTTTTCTAAATGGATATCTAAAAGAATAAGTCTATATGGAGCAACCGGAGGGGTTCCCACTGTTAGATAACCCTAACTTTGTCCACAAGATGAAAAAATCCTTATATGGGTTGAAACAAGCTCCTCGTGCCTGGTATCACAAATTGGATACATATCTACAGGACAAAGGGTTCAAGAGAGGAACAATTGACAACAATCTATATATCAAAATAGAGGGTAATGATTTGCTCATTGTGTTGGTCTATGTAGATGATATCATCTTCGGTAGTAATAATGATTCACTGGTAAAATGGTTTTCTTATTCCATGCAGTCTGAATTTGAAATGTCTATGATAGGGAAACTGTCATTTTTTCTTGGCCTACAAATTACTCATAAGTCTGAAGGAATATTTCTTTCTCAAGAAAAATATCTAAGAGAAATGTTGAAAAGGTTTCAAATGGAAGATTCTAAACCTATAAGAACACCTATGGTCATTGGATGTAAGTTAATCAAGGATGATGACTCACCTAATGTTGATCATAGTTCATATAAGTCTATGATAGGCAACCTATTGTACTTCACAAAATCCCATCTAGACATAATGCATGTTTTTAGACTGGTAGGAAGGTATCAAGCCACACCTAAATAGAGTCATTTTCTAGTTGTCAAAAGAATATTCAGATACTTGAAAGGAACAATGGACTATGGACTATGGTATCCTAGGAATCAAAATTTTCAACTATTAGTCTATTCATATGCTTATTGGGCTAACTGCGTAGATGAAAGGAAAAGCACGAGTGGAGGTGCATTATTGTTAGGAGATTCCCTTGTATCATGGTTGAGCAAGAAGCAAGGTTCCATTTCCTTATCAACTACAGAAGCTGAATACATTGCAGCTGCCACTTTATGTACCCAAGTGTTGTGGATGATTCAGACACTTGCATACTTGGAGGTAAATTATACTGCACCGATCCCAATCCATTGTGATAATACCAATGTAATTAGTGTGTCAAAGAATCTTGTCTTTCTCTCCAAGTCCAAGCATTTACCCATCAAGTATCACTTATTGAGGGAAAAGGTAACCAACTCTGTGGTTTTTTCACATTACATCCCATCCAAAGATCAGATTGTTGATATTTTCACTAAATCGCTTGCACAAGATCAATTTGAGTATCTACACCAGAAGTTGGGTGTGACCCTGTTATCAAGTTAAGAGAGTCCATCCTGTCAGGGGGAGTTTATGTTGGTTGAATATCTGATACCTCTGAAAAATACTGCAACAACTTAGGGGGAGCATGTTTTCTTTGACATTGATGTCAAAGGGGGAGAAAAGGAGAGATATGGATTATACAGATGGATATCTCAGTAGGACAGTGCAACCGATCAGGGTTTCCATCAATGGCAAAGGGGGATATTGTTGGCATGTTTGTAGACAGAAGGTAGAGTATGCTTGTCATTGATGGCAAGAACAATACTGATGATCCAACGTCGATGGCAGGAAAAACAACGATGTTTCCAGAATGATGTTGACAGGTTTACAGGTAGAGTGTGAATGGAAAGAATAGAAACGAAGACACAGAAGAGCAAGCTCGAGAAGCTCAGGAGGAATAGTGTGAGTGTGCATCAATGGCAAACAAGCAAGGAGAGAAAAGTATGTGGAAACAACAAAGATCATAAAGCCATCGATCTTTATGCTTTGTGCTTTCCAAAAGTGTAGCCGAGGTCCAAGAGAAGGACTCACAGAAGGTTCAAAGGTCGAGGCCTTTGACATTTAGTCATTCTTCCAGGTTGGGAGGAAGCATAATCTCATAAGGAGGAGCGACAGTGGCCGTCGGATCAGAATCTAGTGACCAGAGGAAGCACAGATGAGGAGATCAGATCTCAACCATTAGATTTGAGTGCATAGACCAACAACTGTTGGATCCTAAGGAAAGTGCACGATACAAGTTTTGAAGTCATCAGAACCGTCCATCGTTAGAGATGACACGTGGTGAAATATCAACATTTCCCTAACTGAAAGGTCAAAGGAAGAAGGTTCTCTAACCCCTCGAACTCGAGATATGCAAGGTTTCGAAATGATCTTAGCCATCGGAGCTAGAGGACATGTGACGAGAGATCGAGATTTCACTGACTCGCAAACTAGAGAAGTCAAAGCTGCAAGTTCTAGGAACCCATGATACATGAGGTCGCGGAAAACTCATGGTCGTTTGATCCAAATTTTATGAGAAAAATGAAATGAATATAGATTATTAACATATTCTTAACACAAAATAATAGGGATACAGTAAAACTAGTTTTCTATTCAATAATGAAATAAGTTGAAACTGTAAAATGCAGCAGAAACAAGCTTGTTGGAATGGTGGCGGCTTATCTCTGAGAAAAGATGTGATGGTTGCGCTCATTTGCAAGAAGCTTATTACAATGAGGATCTCAAGGAATTTTACAGTAAATAGGAATGCCAAAAAAATCCTAGACATCCAAAAACCTAACCCTAGGATATGAAGCGCCAAAAGTCATGTGGGCCCTGTTTGGGTAATTAAGTTAGTACATTAACTTCTAGGGGTTGTAGATTTTGCATACGATCTCCATTTTAGGAATATGATAGCCCGTTGGAAAGGTATCATTGAGGATATTAATTTTGGGGCCTCAATCATGAATTTTTCTATCATTGAGTTGGGACGATCTTGAAAAAACCTTCATTTAGGCCCTCAAAATGGCCCCGAAAGTGAAAATTGTTAAAAATAGTAAATTGCCAAAATTGCCAGAAAACTATTTTGAGCTAGCTGGAAAAGGTGGGTGGCCAATGATATTCATGTGGATCAATCCTCCCTCCTTAGGAATAAATGGTCTCCATTGCATTGAGTTCCCCCATCAGATGAGAAAATTTCTGCTGAATTTGGCCCAGGGTGAGCCACTTGCCTTGGTGCAGGGGCTACCCTGCTTTGATGACTCGGTAAAGATGGATCGTTTGCTGTCGAGTTCCCTTGATCTATGTGTCCACAATATGATCATTGGATTCCTGGTTGGATTCATTTGGGGTTTACCTCTATTGGTTTCAGTTGTTCTGCTATGTCCGAGGTGTCCAATAATGGTGGGAAATAAGGGCAGAGGAGATCCATGTTGAACATTGGGTGCAGGCCAAGGAAAGGAGGAATGCTGAGCTCAAAAGAATTATCCCCCATGGACTTGGTGATGGTGTATGACACATAACGAAGTGGGCGAAGCTTCCGATTGAGTCCTGTAAGGCATTATTTCTGCAAGTGCAACCAAACTTTGTCTCCCACCTGAAACTTATGTGGTACCTGATGTTGATCATGGAGTTGTTTGTACTTGTCATTGGACTTCTGTAGGATATCCTAAACCTGTTGGTGAATGTGTTGGATCCACCCAATGAACCAGGTGGATTTTTCATCTTTGGTTGGAACAGGAGATGAGTCGATTGAGGTGACCGCAAGGGGAAGTGAAACATCTATGGGACCCAGTGGTTGGAATCCCAACCCCACCTGAAAGGGGTTGTGGCTGGTTGAGCTATGCATGGCTCAGTTGTAGCTATGTTGGACATAGAGAAGTCTCTCATACCATGTGAGAGGGTTCTTTGAATTATACATGCGAAGGATATGCACAACCATTCGATTTACGACCTCGGTTTGGCCATTTGTTTGGGGGTGGAAGGCCATGGATTTGGTTAGCTTGGTGTCCAGTAGTGACCAGAGGCTCGACTAGAATGTGTTGATAAATCGACTGTCTCTATATGAGACAATGGTTTGTGCAAGTCCAAAATGTACCCAGACCCATTCAAAGAAGAGCTTGGCAGTGGCCTTTGCTGTGATGCTCTTCTTGCGGGCAACCAGAATCGCCATCTTAGAAAAGCGATCAACAACCACAAAAACAAAGTCATTTCCCCACTTTGTGGATGGGAGTCATGACATGTAGTCCATTTAGATGTATTCCCATGGATTTTCAGGAGTAGGAAGAGGGGTGTACAGGCCCTATTTCTTAGTGGTTGGTTTGGCAATAATGCAGCTAGTGCAGGACCTAATATACTTTCTGACCTCTTGTCGGAGTTTCGGCCAGTAGAAATGTTTCTGTAGCATCACCACTATATTTTTGATGCCAAAGTGTCCTGCTACATGACTGTAGTGGGCTTCCTAGATCAGCTTCGCTCTCTTTCTTTATGGAACACAAATATGGCCCAAACGACACAACAACCCACCCTGAAGATAGAAATTATCGACAACTATGTTTGCACCCAACATTTGATTCGAATTTTTTGAGCAGAATGAAACGAATACAGATTATTGACATATTCTTAACACAAATAATAGAGATACAATAAACTAGTTTTCTATTCAATAATGAAATAAGTTCAAACTGTAAAATGCAGCAAAAACAAGCTTGCTGGAATGGTCGTGGCTTATCTCTAAGAAGAGTTGTGATGGCTGCGCTCATTCACAAGAACATGATTACAATGAGGATCTCAAGGCCTTTTACAATAAACAGGAATGCCAAAAAAACCCTAGACATCCAAAAACCTAACCCTAGGAGATGAAGTGCCAAAAGTCATGTGGGCATCGTTTGGGTAAGTTAGTACATTAACTCTTCGGGGTCGTAACTTTTGCATACGATATTTGTTTTAGGTGTATGATAGCCTGTTGGAAAGGTATCATCGAGGAGATTCATTTTGAGGACTTGATAATTCTCTCAACTATAATTGAGTTGGGACGATCCCGAAAAACATTCATTTAGGCCCACCCCGAAAGTGAAAACTGCTAAAAATAGTAAATTGCCAAAATTGCCAGAAAACTGTTTTGAGCCAGTTGGAAAAGGTGGGTGGCCATCGATATCGATATGGATCATCGTTGGAGCTAGAGGACATGTGGAAAGTGATTGGAATTTTGTTGACTCACAAGCTGGAGAAGTCAAAGGTGCAAGTTGTGGGAACTCGCGATACACGAGGTCGTGAAACAATCCTGGCCATCAGAGCCAGAGGACACGTGGTGAGCGATTGGAATTTCGTTGAATTACACATTGGAGGATTTAAAGGAATATCAAATAGGAACTCATGATATTCGAAGTCACGAAATGATCTGGATCGTCAGATCACAAAGGATCTTGATCGTTGATTTGATATGAAGTCAGAGTCCACGATATTGATCGCAACCATCGATCAGAGGGAGAGATCTTGGTCGTTGATGTGATATCAAAACATTTCAAAGTTTCATGTTTCGAGAGTTTGGAAGCAACTCACAGCTCTTGGTCATGTGAGAGGAAGGAGCTAGTCCATCTAAGCTCCATTTCGGTTATCATGGCTTGGGAGAGTTGAGATGTCTCATACGAGGATCCCCAAGTTCGCGAGTCTTGAAGCACCTGTTGGATAGGTGAGTGGTCACTGCCAATGGTCACATCAAAGGAAGGGGCTTAGCCAGAAGATCTATCACCCACTGTGTAATTTTTCACAGATTGGGAAAAAGCACCAAGAGCATGAGGGCGTGAAGGTTCTCTAGGGAATTTCCATAAATCACTGATTGTTTCTGCACAGATAATTTGAAGAGGCTTCAAGGTGATCGATAGAGAAGACAAAGAGTCTTGACTGCCAGATAAGCCAAGGAATCTCAGGATAACTTCCAGTGATGATGAAGAGATTCAGTAATGACAGAGAAGACAAAGAGTCTTGACTGCTAGAGAGGCTAGGGAATCTCAGGATAACGACCACTGATGATGAACTCACAGGAAACATAAGTGCCAGAGAAGATGAAGATTTTTGTTGACGATCAAGAGATGAATCGATGTGAGAAAGGCACGTATAACTATGAAGTAATGGTATTCATATGAGGATCTATGCATGTGTGAGGTAGAGCTGCGGTGAACAACCTGTTGGGGAAAAATAGTGACTGTAAAGAGCATGCTCAGGAATTGTGCACGAGGGATGCAGAAGGTGCATAGAGAATATAAAAATATAGAACATAGAGGATATGGGGGATGCGATTCTGTGTGATGCATGCGTGTAGAAGCATGTTGTGCAGGAGTTGAAGTGAAGAAGAAGAAGCGAGGAACAAAGATACATATATAAGAGAAGAAGAGAAAGTCAAGGTGCACATGTAGAGACAGAGAAGAAGATCAGAAAGCTCAAAAATATGCGAGCAGAGAGACACTGATGCAGGCAGAGTAGTCTAGATGAACAATGATGTGACTAGTAAGCCATAGATAAATGTTGTATCATTGTGACAAGTTGTAAAAGGAAAAGATTTATATTTCAGGCTGGTAGGGAGGTGCTTGGGAGGATTGGTGTCCTCAGAGTTTCAAGTGGGTGCTTAAAGAATAGGGAGTTGTAGCTTCCATCTAGTTACAACCAGGAAAACTAGGGTGGCAGGGTGGTTCAAGGGAGAACTATTGTTCTCTGTTATACAGGTTGGTGCCTGTGTGAATAGAAGTTGGTGTTTCCATCCAGTTGGTGTTGGAACACTCGGGGAGTTGGTGCTTCCTTCTAGTGGGTGCTAGAGAAACCAGAGATTTGGTGCTCTCAACAAGTTGCAACTTGCAAGACAGAAATGGTAGCCTCACAATGAGTTGGTGCTCATAAGAATGATAATGTAAAGAAAATAAATATTACTTATCATATCAAGAAGAAGAGGTTTATCCCTTTAGGGGTTTCCTCAGGAAATATCTATCTCTCTGTATTTCATGTGTGTGATTGATGTTTAATATTCTAGTGGTTACTTCCCTGTATCATTGTGATTGTGATTGAGTGTTCTGTGAAGAGTTTAAGATGGGTATAATTGTTTAAGAACAGTAAAAACTAATTCACCCCCCCCTCTCATTTGTCCAACAGAGGTGGTGAACCATGGTTAAACTTGTGTTGTGTCATTGAATGTATGCACCTGTATTGTTGTTAGAAGTAATTGCTAGATGAATGAGTGAAATAAATAGTTACATTTTATACTCCACATGCATGAATTTAATGAATTCTTTAATCAAATGTTAGATTAAATAAATAAAGATTACAAGGTACAACCACATATCTCCACTCATTCCCAGACTACAAGCACCTAAGTATTGCAGCCACCCATAGAGATATCTTAGGTGAGACTGCGCAGTACACCCTATGTGCTATGTTTCCTTCTGGTTTACCAGGGTGGGCGATAGTTTTAGAAATATGAACACGATTGATGAATTCGCAGGCCAGTTACACATCCTGAATCTAAAATATGTTGAATGAGTAAAAGGGTTCGACCCTAGTGTAATTTTTGTAGAATATTTATTGGTTGTTGGTTTCAACAATTCTTTGATTAATGCTATTCTGAATGAAGACGAAGATAATGTGTCACGCACTCCCGCTTGTGACATTGGTGACCTCGAAACGCTACTCAACACCAATGAGTCATATAAGAAGAGAAGAAAAGGTTCGAGTTAGAAGAGTTCACAATCCTCGACCGTCACTCCAAAGAGTACAACATCTCAGAGAAGTGCTCCAATGAACCAACAAATTAAAAAGTAACCCACAGTTCTTCAAGTAGAGGTGGAGATAATAACCCTCCTTCAGGAAAAATTGAAAGTTCCCACAAGCTTCCCTTGAGGAAGAAAAGAAAAAACATTGTGCAAGAAGAGAATGGACGTCGAGGTGAAAGAAACATCCACGACCTCTCCTTGAAGGATATGGAACCTGAAATTGACATCGAAAAAGTGTTCCCCCAAGTCATCCAGCTAGAGAACACTGCTCACCAGAATCCTCAAATGGAAGTAATTGAGAGTGAGACCTTCGATGAAGAAGATTCTTTTGTAATTCAGAGTGTTATTTTTGATAGCGAGTCCAAAAATTTGGTTATCGAGAAAAGAGATGTAAAGAATAAAAAGGGAAATATTGTTCAGAGATTAACCTATAGAACCTGCGACCTTCCCAAATTTCCCAAATTCACCGAGCAATTGGAGATGCTCTAGATAATTCTATTGGATACCTTGAAGAAGATAATGTCAGGTTAAAGGAAAGAATCAAATAATTGGAGAAAAGTTTAATTCCTCTTCGAGTACTTGCTAGTCCTTTAGCAATGATCAGGCCTACCACACCTGCAACAAAATTAAAAGGATCGACAAGCCTTCTCACATCACACAGGGGCTATGTGGAGAAGAATATCAAGAAAATATTGGAATTAATTACAGAGGCTTGGGATATGTCAAAGAGCATGGTCTCTTTTGGAACAAGAGCACACACCTTCCATGAATATTTATAGGCAGATTTGAAAAATGAAGAAGGTTTTTACCTCGACCTGGTTGTACCCTTTTGTTTAAAATTTACCAATATGACAGAGTTGAGAAGAAGAGAGGAGCATTTCCCTTCTCTGAACTGGATAAAAAAACTAAACACATGCTGGAAGGAAAAGGTTAAGAACCTAAATATTACTATCCAAGCATGCAGCTAGGACATAACTAGAAGAGAAGAATTATTCAAAAGGTTGACTAAGATAGACATAGCCGGGAGAACCAATGAGGTCCAAGACCCCAAATTGATTCTCAACTCATTTTTCTTAAACAAGAAAGCCTTTGACGAACAAGTTGATATCTTTAAAGGGTTATCATTTGAAAAATTCTATGGCATTTTTGAGTATAGCGAAGATGATGTGGAAAACTGGCTAGTCGATTATTGGATAAAAAATCAAGATATTGAAGAGGCTTTGTGGAATATTTCTATTGATCTAAGGGACTTGGAAGGCGGTCTCTTCAATATAAAAATTCGGCATGAAATCAACGTGGCGCCAATGAGGAGCTACATTGAGGAGTGGTTTAAAAGGGTTTTCAAAAAACTTACCGATGAAGGGAAAAGGATGGTTGAGATGGTTCCTGTAACTGCCGATGAAAGCCATAAAATGACATCAGAGAGAAAGTGACACACATGATATACCATCATAGTAAGTTCATACTGATTGCATCTTTCTGTCTTTATCAAGCTCTTCATCCAGTTAGTCCACCTCTTTAAATAGAAAGGTTTAACCGAAGACTGATAATTTCCTTTTTCTTCTTACGAGGTCTTGTTGTTTTCTACCACCCACTTTCTTCTTTCTATAAAATTCATTCTTATACATAGTTTTTTTATGGTCTGCAGGATCCCCAATACCAGTTATGATAAACGCATTTAAATTTCAGAGAATATGTATTGAACTATATATTTTTTAGAAACTCCAAGAGAGCTATTTTGGGAACAATCTCAACTGTACTTTGGATCCCAGTTTTTCTGAATATAAAGTATTTGAGGTTGATCCATCGTTATATTCATTTGAGCTGCCCATGTATCACTCTGTCAAATTTCTCTTATGCATGCAGATCATTTTCTTTTATTTTTTATGTGATCAGAAATATTTAGCCCTACTATGATGGATGTGAGAAAATTGTGTTTATTTGATTTAAATATATGAATGTATGTGTTTCATGGTCCATTCTCATGAACTTTCTTTAAAAAGAAAATTAAAAAAAAAACATTTTTGTTTTTCTTTTGTATATATTTTTACTTTCCTTTGACGAACTTCTATAAAAGTCCCACATTTTAAAAATATCGAACAGAGGAGTACCACCTCTATAAAAACACAGGGGGATTTGTATCCTCATGAGGTTGTCATTTCGGTCCTAATGGATTGAAGCGTCAAAATTTTTGGCGACCATACTGAGGACATGAACTGAAAATTTGGAACCTGGCCCAACGTTTTTGAAATAATATATTTCTTTACCCCCGGGTAATCAACCCAAATTAGAAGTTGGATTGAATAATCAATGAAGCATTTTACACCAGTTGTATAATATGGTAATATCAACAACCCATACTTGAGAAAAATTAGAAGGGTCCTGGACGATCTTATTCCAAGAAGAAGAGAGAGAAATCCTCTAAAGACAGAGAAGAGAAGAACAACAAGATTGAAGAAATCAAAGATTAGCTAGAGAAGCACAAGAACAAGGTCAATATTGAAGATGGACGAATACAAGGGACCCATTACCAGGAGTAGAAGTAAGTAACTCTATGTCATTAGAAGTGAAATGTCTAATCCTGAAACCTTCTCAGAAATGGCAGTGAGAGACGAACAACCCCGAAATGAGCATCATGAGGAGAGACAAGGAAGTGAAGGAGATGTTGCAAGAAACCAAGGAATCCTAGGGTTTGGAAATAGAAGGAGGGTAAGCTATTCCCCTGTTAATCTCATAGGTGAACAACATGAGCTCCATGTTCTCCCTAAGGGCACCTTAAAGGAATTTTCTGGAGAAGGGACAATAAATGCAAAGAGGCATCAACACTTATTTCTTGACGTTTGTGACTTTCATCGAGTTGAATATGATGATGTCATGGTGAGGTTGTTTTTGTAAACTTTATCAAAAAGAGCTTATGAATGGTATAAATGTTTCCTACTAGATCTATTCGCTCGTTTAATGACCTCGAAGCTATGTTCCTAACAATGTTTTCCCCTCCAATTTCCTACCATACCCTCCTCACAAACTTCACCTAGATTCGGTTGAGGAAGAACAAAAGGATACCAGATTTTAATGTCAGGTTCAATAAGACCTTTCAGAGTAGAACCCCAAAAGACAAAATACCAAATGACCTGGTCATTCTCGGTTGTTATAAGAATGCAAATCCCCGGAATGTAAAATATGCCATCAGAACATATATTTGGAGGAAGCAATGACTAAGTCCATTGAGATGGAAGAAATTATGATTGAAATGGGTGTCGACCCCGACATTATACTAGGAAGAGTACAAAGATAGATGGGACGATTTAATATTGATAATCACGGAGCTTCCAGCTCGAGAAATAATGAATAATTCAAACCTTGGGTGGCTTGGAATCAAAGGACCGGGGGAATATTTTTTAAAGGAACCATACCTGACATAAAAGTTGATCTTGTGGAGGTGTAGGAAAAAAAGAAAAGAATTGAAATTGCACAGATGAATAAAACCATCAAACAGATGCATAACAAAATAACCAGACTCAGAAGGGGAGATAATTACATGCCAAACCCAAGAATGTCGATTTTCGAACAAAGGAGGAACCCTCCCCCCGAAAACAGAGTCAGGTTCAAGAATACTGACGACCCACAAAGACTAAGAGCTCCCAGACAACCTACTCCAAACGCGGTTGTTTTGGATGATGTCTATGACAAGCAATTGATTGACAAAGAAAGTTATTACTTACCTGATGAAAGTTCTGAGACAATGTAGATGGATGGATGCGAGGCATCCATGTGTGTATATTGTGAGAGGGAGACAACGATCCTAACTCGCAAGAAAATGTCACCTAGACAAGAGGGTTTGTAAATAGACCAAAGAATAAAGGAGACTCTGACAAAGAAAAAGAAAAAGGAAAAAGAAAATGAAAAAGTATCAAATGAGAAAGTGACAGATGGAACCAAAAGGAAACACATGGCATCAAGTTCCAATCAAATGACATATAATGTCGTGGATGACTTAAGTAAGTTGAGGATAAATCTGCCTTTTATGGAAGTGGTAAATATTCCTCAGAAGAGTCAGAACATCTTGAAGTTGTTGGATGATCCATTAGAAAGAACTGAAGTTGTCGTTACAACTAAAAAACATAGCTAGAGCCCGTCGACTGCCTAGATGATAGGTAAAATTCTTCCCTTCTACATTTCAATTGAAAATCAGGATGTTGCATTACATAACTGTTTAGTTGACACGAGCGTGAAAAATAATATAATTCAACTTGTGATCATATAAGCATTTGGCATGAGCTGCACTAAGTATTATGAAACTGATGAGAGAATATATTCGATTGACTCTAGAAAAGTGTCGGCGTAGAGAGCAATCAAGGATTTTTATGCTTGGATTAAAAAAGCAACCCATATCATCACATTTTTTAATATTGTTTTGGTAGACCCACCTCTAGAATATGGGGTTGTGCTGGGAAGATATTGGACCTCCATGATCGGTGGATATATAATGAACGATGAAAGTTATATGATGCTATCAGGCAAGGAAGGAGAAATGATTAAAGTACCTCATGAACCTAAAAAACCTTTCTCCTTCAAGAAGAAGGATAATGAATTTATGGAAGATTGTATAGATGTCAGGATTGGAAACTATGCTATCTTTGACATGGAGAATAATGAAATCCTAGAATGCGTTCAAGGCTTGGAAGGCCCAGAATATTTTTTTGAAGGCTACTGGAGAATTTCATTCAATGGAGCTTGTTATAAATCTTGAAACAGAGTTGGAATTGTTCTCATGAGTCTAAGTAAGATGATGCATCCACATGTTGTAAGACTGTAGTTCCCATGCATGAATAATGAAGTAGAATATGAAGATTTGATCCAGGGGATGATCCTCGCACAAGGAATGAAAATAGAACATCTCACTGAGACTGGAGATTCATAGTTGGTCATCAATCATGTTACCGAAAAGTACAAAATCAAAAAGGAAATACTTAAGTTGTATTTCAAAAGAGTTAATGAACTGATGGGATCTTTCATCTCTTTCAACATCACTTTAATTATAAGGGACAAGAATCAAAAGGTTGATTCACTAGACTTGGAGGCCTCATTATCAAACTAAGACGATGTCCTAAGAAAAACATCTTTCCAGGTAGAAATATCTTTTCGTCCATCCATGCCCAATAATATTGAGTACTTACAAGTATTTGAGAATGATGAACAATTGGAAAAAAAAGTTGTTAAACAATGATGATGAAGAAGATGATAGCTCGATTGTCATCCCAAAAGACTGTATACAATTTGAATCTTTGTTTACAAAAGATGATCATGCCAATAATCTTCTTGAAAAAGTTTCAGTTTGAAAGGTGCAAGAAATAAGAAAAGTCAATATTGGAATGGACCGGTCCCCGAAATATGTCAACTTGGGAGTTGATTGCATTCCCGAAGAGGCTGATCAATATGTGTCCTTATTCAAAGAATATATTGATGTGTTCTCTTGGACCTATAATTATTTGAAGGCATATGATAAAACAATATTCTAGCATATCATTCCTTTGAGGGAAGAAGCTAAACCAGTGGAACAAAATATAAGAATGATGAATCCCACCTAAAACCTTTGGTAAAAATCGACTTGGAGAAGTTGAAGAAGGAAGGGATAATTTATCCCATCAGAAATTCAGACTATCTTTCAAATACAGTGATTGTAAGGAAGAATACCGAGGAAATACAAATGTGCATTGACTTCAGAGATATTAACAAAGAAAGCATAAAAGAAAATTTTCCATTGCCCAACATGGATTTTCTGCTATAGCAAGTTACTGGATTGGCCTGCATGTCGATGTTGGATGGTTTCTATTGATATAATCAGGTTTTAATAGTTGAGAAAGATAGAGAAAAGCCAAAATTTATCACACCATGTGAGACATATGCATATGCTAGAATGCCCTTCAGTTTGAAGAATGTTGGAGCCACGTCAAAAAGGCTATGGATCATGTGTTCAGCGGATTGATTGAAAAGTTTATGGAAGACTATCAATATGAATTGGTATTGCATTCAAACAAAAGGGAGGATCTCATCCATAATTTAAGAAAGGTTTTTGAAATATGTAGATTATACAACATTTCTCTGAACCCAAAGAAATACTTGTTCCCTATGACTCAAGGAAAGTTGTTGGGCCATATTGTATGCAAGGAAGGGATTTACATAGATCCGGAAAGATTTAAAAAAATTAATGATCTCAACCCCCCTACATATAAGAATGTATTCCAGTCATTCTTTGGGAAAATCAATTTTGTTTGAAGATTTGTCCCTGATTACGCAAGCATCATAAAGATTATCAATTTGTTGTTGAAAAAGGAGTAGAGATTCGAATGGACAACAGATACTCAGGAAGAGTTCAATGATATCAAAGGGTCAATCACCATTTCTCTCATCCTCATTAGTCCAAACTTCCAGAGAGATTTTATTATCTATTCATTTACTACAGAGGTAGTCATTACATTTGTCCTTACTCAGAAAAATAGCAACAGAGAAGAACTCTCGATAATTTTTATGAGAAAAACCCTACACAACTATGAGTTAAGGTATTCAAAACTCGAGAAGGAAGATTTGTCTCTTGTAAAAGTTGTAGCACACTTTCGGACGTATATATTAAATTCCCATGTTATAACTTATGTTCCCTCTTCACCAGTCAAGATGCTTCTAAATCAACAATTGAGAGAATAGAAATGGGCTAACCGGCTAGAAAAAATTTCAAGAATATGATATCGAGATTAATCCTTTAAAGGAAATCGAAGTAAAAGGTTTATGCAATCTCATTGTGAATGGAGACTCGGTCGATGGGACAATTTCAATCTCAGTCAGAGAGCCATTAGTTGATTCAGAATGGTACAGAGATATCATATTCTACTTAAGGTTCATGTAATTCCCTGTCACAATGAATCCCAATAAGTGAAGGACACTCAAGATGAAGGTGAACCAATACATGTTGATTGCTGATATAATTTTTAGAAGGAATTTTGATGGTACACTGCTAAGATGCATCAATAAAGATCAATCGCAAGGATTGATCAAAGAATTCCATGAGGGAATATGTGGTGGACAATTTTCACCTACTACAACCACCAAAAAATAATCAGAGCGACATTTTACTGGTCATCAATCTTCAGGGATTCATATGTTGCAATAAGGAGGTGTCTATGATGTCAGTAGTTTTTAGGAAAAATGAAGAAAGTTACGATGCCTTTGYAACCRATTGTGGTAGAACAACCATTTTCCCAGTGGGGACTTGATGTCGTTGGGATGATTAATCCAAAATCTAGCAAGGGGCATATGTGCATTCTGACAGCTACCGATTATTTCACAAAATGGACAGAAGGGGTGGCRCTAAATAAGTTKTAWGMTRAAGAATTGATTAAATTCCTCAAGGAMAACATTATGTTAAGATTTGGTGTCCCCGAAATATTTATCACAGATAATGGTTCGATCTTCATTGGGTCAAAGTTCACAGATTTTTGTAGACAGTATGGGATTATCATGGGTCAATCATCGAATTATTATCCACAAGGAAATGGCCTTGTTGAATACACGAACAAAACACTTGTGAAGATACTAAAGAAAACTGTTGATAGAAAATAGAGGAATTGGCATATGAAGCTGACAAAAGAATTATGGGAAAGCAAAACAACCCCAAAGGATAGCATCGGGATGTCTCCATATCTATTGGTTTATGGTAAAGGGGAAAAAATGTCAGTTATCCTCGAGCTTAATGCATTGATCTATGGTTGGTTGAGCTATGAAGGGCTTAGTTGTAGCTATGTTGGACATAGGGAAGTCTCTCATACCATGTGTGAGGGTGCTTTGAATTATACATGCGAAGGATATGCACAACCATTCGATTTACGACCTCAGTTCTACCATCTTTCTGGGGGTGGAAGGCTATGGATTTGGTTATCTTGGTGTCCAGTAGTGACCAGAGGCTCGACCAGAATGTGCTTATAAATCGACTGTCCCTATATGAGACAATGGTTTGTGGGATTCCAAAATGCACCCAGACCCATTCAAAGAAGAGCTTGGTAGTGGCCTTTGCTGTGATGCTCTTCTTGCAGGCAACCCGAATCGCCATCTTAGAAAAGCAATCAACAACCACAAAAACACAGTCGTTTCCCCACTTGGTGGATGGGAGTCGTGACATGTAGTCCATTGAGATGGATTCCCATGGCCTATCAAGAGTAGGAAGAGGGGTGTAAAAGCCTTGTTTCTTAGTGGTTGGTTTGGCAATGGCGCAGGTAGTGTAGGACCTAATATACTTGTTGACCTCTTGTTGAAGTTTTGGCCAGTAGAAATGTTTCTATAGCATTGCCACTATATTTTCGAAGCCGAAGTGTCCTCCCACTTGACTGTAGTGGGATTCCCATATCAGCTTCACTCGCTTGCTTTATGGAACACATATATGGCCCAAATGACACAACAACCCATCCTGAAGATAGAAATTATCGAAAACTATGTTTTCACCCAACATTTGATTCGGAGTTTTTGAGCATAATGAAATGAATACAGATTATTAACATATTCTTAACACAAAATAACAGAGATACAGTAAACTTGTTTTCTATTCAATAATGAAATAAGTTCAAACTGTAAAATGCAGCAGAAACAAGCTTGCTGGAATGGTGGTAGCTTATCTCTAATAAGAGATGTGACGGCTACGCTCATTCACAAGAAGATGATTACAATGAGGATCTCAAGGCCTTTTAAAATAAATTGTTGGCAAATATTTAACAGACAGCGAATCCTTGTCATTGATGGCAAGTACAACAATGAAGATGGCATGAGTACAGAAAGTATGTAATAGATGGGCATTATGAGAAGGCGCTGCAGAGAAGATTCGAATAATCTCAGAAGAGATAGTGCAGAGGATTATTAGCAAGAATAGCGATGGAAAAGATCAGCATGATCAATAGCGCAGTGATAATGGGGGAGGAGCAGCTACAGTGATCGTTGGATCAACAGTTCAGAATTCTCGATGACTGTCAGATCTCAATGTAGACAAGAAGAGCGCACAGATATGGAGGATAGATCTCGGGTGTTAGATCCGAGCACAAGGATTGACCATCGTAGGATCCAGGATAATCTGCACGATCTTTAAAAGTGTAAGGTGAAGCGAGTTCGCGAAATCTCGAAATCCGGATGCAGATACAATGAAGACTTGCGAAATCATGAAAAGATCCTGACCGTCAATACACCAAAAGAGGTGGACCGTTGATCTAAGTTCCATTTCGGAGTTTCGCATATCGCGACTTGGAGTGACAAGAACCTCCATTGAAGGAATCGCGAGATGCGAATTCACGATAAGATCTGGACCGTAGATTCATCGAGATCGTGGACCGTTGATCTAAGCTCCATTTCGGAGTTTCGCCTATCACAACTTGGAGTGACAAGAACCTCCATCGAACGAATCGTGAGATGCAAATTCACGATGAGATATGGACCATAGATTCATTGAGATTATGGACCGTTGATCCCATGCCATTTCGGAGTTTTGCGAATCGCGACTTGGAGAGGCAAGAAACATAACCACTGAAATCACGATATGCGAAATCGTGATTCAATCGCAGCCGTCAGATCAAGATGTGATCTGGATCATTGATCCGACTCCTTTTCGGAGTTTTGTGAATCACGACTTGGAGAGGCAAGAAGCATAACCACAAGAACGCCGAAATCAAAATATGATCTGAGCCATTGAATTAAGATCAGATCTGGACCATCAAATCATAGGACAAGTCACTAACTTGGAGTCAACGGAGCATGGTGTGGAAACTTGTGAGATGCGAGGTCGCGATAAGATATGGACTCTTGGATATATGGAGATCTCAACCGTCGATTAGACTCTATGAAGTTTATAAACTCGCGAAATATGAAGCGCCTTTTGACATAGCCTATGGTCATCGCCGGTGGTCACGAGAAGGGAAGGAGTAAGTTCAGATAAGCTCCATTTCGAGGTTTTGGGGATCGCAACTTGGAGAGTCAAGATGACTCATCTCCAGATTCATGAAATGAGAATTTACGAAAAGCACTTTATGCATAAGCGCTTGGTCATGGCCATGGTCATATAGAGGAAGGAGCTAGCATAGAAAAGCTCTGTATTAGAGTTTTGGAGATCGCGACATGAAGTGTCGAGACACTTGGCCACAGGAATGTCGAAATGTCGAAACCTGATTTAAAGGCAACATTAATAAAGTTCATCCAATGGTGCAGATAAACTTGAATATGATCGGAGGGTTACTGTTCTCTCTCATAGTTAATTCATCAGTTACGAACTAGTTAGCAAAACTAATTCATGATTCCTGATCGGTTGGCGTTTCAGTTGCTTAGACAGTTTTCTTTTTCCTAAGAAGATGTGAAGTGTAAATGTTGTGGGTGTGGTGCATAAAGAAAAAGATACAGACTGTGCACGGTTGGTCGTTCTGGACGAAAAATGAATTAAACTGTAAGAAAGGGAAAATCACAGGATGCGCAGTGTGAGACTGAAAATGTGCGTAGTGTGAGACTGAAAATGTGCGCAGTGTGAGATAAAACTCAGAGAAGAGTAACAGATGAGGAATAGACTTGAAGCAGAGCAGAATGACAGAACAAGTTGAAGTAGAGTAGAATTGCAGAACAAACAAAGGAAGAGAAGAATTGCAGAACAGTTAGAAGAAGACCAGATTTACAGAACAGAGAAGAAGTGTTAAGAATCGATTTATCTGTGTAGTTGGTTGTTTAATTATTCATTTATATTCCAGGGTGGTTGGGAGGTTCTAGGGAGGACTGTTGTCCTTAGATGTTCAAGTGGGAGCTTGAACATAGGGAGTTGTAGCTTCCATCTGGTTGTAGCCAGAGAAACCAGGGTGGTAGGGTGGTGCAAGGGATAACAAGTGTTCTCTGTTATACAGGTTGGAGCCTGTGTAACTGGAAGTTGGTGCTTCCATCTAGTTGGTGCTGGAACATTAGGGGAGTTGGTTCTTTCTTCTAGTGGGTGCTAGAGAAACCAGAGAGTTGGTGCTCTCAAACAAGTTGTAGCTTGTAAAACAGAGGTAGCAACCTCACATTGAGTTGGTGCTCAATTATAGATGATGTACAGAACTTAAAAGACTGCCTATCATTTCGAAGAAGAATAGGTTTTCTCCCTTTATGGGTTTCCTCATGAAAACCTGTCTCTGTGTATACCTTATGTGTGACTGATGCTCATTACTTTTATTGTCCATATGTTGTATAATGTTGATGATCACTTGCAGAAAGATTAAGAATGTATTAATAGACTTAAAATTGTTTAAGCACAATAACAACTGATTGACCCCCCCCTCTCAGTTGTCTTAGTAGTTTCAACAATTGGCATCAGAGCGGGTTCCTTTTATTCAAAGGTAGATCTGTAAGCTTAAACATGACAAGTCATGAAGGGACTTTATCCTCTAAGCCCCCCTCTGTTTGACGGAACAAATTTTGCCTTCTGGAAGATTAGAATGAGAACATACTTAATGGCCTTGGGTGTTGATGTTTGGGATGTAGTAGAGACTATATATACAAAGCCTGTTGTGCTAGCCTCCAAGGACGATAAGTCAGAGTTTAGTTTTAATGCTAAGGGAATGAATGCTATCTTGAATGGACTTATTGAAGCTGAGTTTGTAAAGGTGATGCATCTTGAAATTTCCAAAGCAATGTGGGATAAACTTATTAGCAGTTATGAAGGAAATGAGAAAGTAAAAGATGCCAAACTTCAAACATACAGATTAAAATTTGAACAACTAAAGATGAATGAAGATGAAACAGTTAGCAAGTTTTTTTTAAGAGTTGAAGAACTTGTGAATGCCATGAAGGGTCTTGGTGAGAAGTTTGACGACTCACTCTTAGTTCAGAAGATTTTAAGATCTCTGCCCGATAAATTTAATCCAAAAGTCTCTGCAATAGAAGAATTAAATGATCTCAAAACTCTGTCCATTGATCAACTTCTAGGAACTTTAACTGCATATGAAATGAGAATTAGCAAAGATAAATCCATTACTAGAGAAGCATCGTTTAAAGCAGACAAGAATATTGATTTAGAATTAGATGATATTGAGGCAAAATTTGTGAGAAGGTTAAAGAAAGGATCAGGAAAATATCAAGGCAAGTTTCCCTTCAAATTCTTTAATTGTGGTAAGATAGGTCATTTTGCATCTAAGTGTCCTCATCAGAAAAAGGACCAGAACTCTGATGATGAAAAAAAGTACCAATTCAAGAAATATAGTAAGAAGAAAAGCTTGGTTGCAAATAATGACAATTCCTCAGAAGACACCAACAATGACTCTTCCTGTGAAGATAAGGTAAATGACTTCATGCTTATGGATAAAGAGGATTATGATAATAAAATCACAGACAGTGGTGATAATGATGAAGAAGTTGTGGTTGATATGGAAGGAGAACTAATCAGTGCACTGGAAGAAATTGATAGACTCAGAATTAAGAACAGAAAGCAAAAACAATTGTTGACACAGTTCGAGAAAGACAATAAAAAACCTGATGAAGACTTTGCTCTGCTGAAAGTGAAATTAGAAGAGGCAAAGAAAATAGAAGACATATTGAAACAACAATTGTTAGAGAAGAAAGTCAGGTGTGAAGCCTTAGAAGAAGAGATAGTAAAAACCAGAAAATAAATGGAGAAGTTTAAAGGATTGTATCACCAAAATATGTCAAGTATTAAAGCCTCAGAAGGATTGACCTCCATTCCAAATCAGCAAAGAAATTCAAAATTGAAAGTTGGATTGGGATATGAAGAAGGATCAACTAGTGATCATCCAAGTAATATAGAATCTATCAAGTTTGTCAAATCCTCAAACATTGACAACAGTCACTCTGCAGAAACAAAGAAGGAAAATCAACCACCAAGAAGGAATGAAAGAAAAAGCACCAGAACCGAATTTATAGCCTAGAAAGATTATCGGCATGAAAGAAATCGACCTCCTCAAAGAAGACAGATTTTTTCAAGGTACAAAGATTTTTTCTATGGTTATTGTTTTTTCTGCTCTAATTTTGGTCACAAAGCTATAAACTGTTCTTTAAGATTTAAATATGAACAATCAAGATATTCAATGAATAACTATCTTCCACAACAAAGATTGAGACAGCCAAGCAACAAACAATCACAGACTATAAATCATGTGATGACTGGGAGAAGGACACAGGTGAAACACAACAACAGTTATGAGCATAACAATTGTTATGATCTATTATTCAGTGAACCTGAATGTTACAACTGTCATAATTATGGACATAAAGCTGCAGACTGTCGCTTAAGGAAATACAATCTAGACTTGATCCCCACTGTTGAAAATGTCAAGGTTTGGAAGAAGAAAGTAGATGACAAGTGTGGACTAGTATTATCAGCCCAAAAATAAAAGAATCCCTGGTATATTGACAGTGGATGTTCCAAACATATGACTGGAGAAAAAAGTAAGTTTCTAACTTTAAGTGAAAACAAATCAAGGAATGTAACTTTTGGAAATGATGCACTAGGAAAAATAAAAGGTAAAGGAATGGTAAGCCTGAGTAATGGCAAAGGAAAAGCTCAAGATGTATTGTTTGTAGATGGTATGAAACATAATCTACTAAGTGTCAGTCAAGTTTGTGACAAAGGATGTGAAGTTGTTTTTACTTCTAAAGACTGTAAAATAAAGGCTTTGAGTTCAGGACAACTGATTGCAAAAGGGATAAGAACAAAAAATAATGTCTATGTATTAAAAGAAGAAAAAG
>ML809749.1:236411-255977 GCA_009831015.1 Picea engelmannii | reverse complement strand
TTCCTTGTCTCATGTTTGATATTTCTGTTTATTTCTGAATCGTTATTTGCTTCACAGTTGTTAGATTAGATTGTTTTCTGTTTTGTTTTTCTGCTTTCTATTAACACTCTTGCTGCTATAGATGTTCTGCCTTGGTGAACCCTACAAGGCATGCAGAGCGGTCTCTATTTTGCTCATCTGCTGACAGATTGACCGAAACAGTCATACACAAAGTTATTATCCAAGAAGGCCTAGTGAAACATAGAGAAGAAGTTACAACTTGTTTGAATCTTTGAGCACTGAAGTGGAATGTTACAAATGTAAAAAATTTGGACACATGGCCAAAGATTGTAGAATGAAAATCCCTCCTAGAGAACCACAACATAATAACAATAGTCACAGACATGAACCTCATAAAAGGACATGGATAAGAAAGAAAGAAGAGTATAGAAATGAAGAATGCACACTTGCTTTACAAGCTAAGCAGAAGAAACGTGGTTGGTATGTTAACAATGGCTATTCTCCACTATCAATCCCTCAATGGAAAATGAAAATGACGGAATCCCAAATCAATCCCTCAATATGTGTTCTCCACTACGATTGGTCCGGCTCTGGAGGGGTTATCTTCGCTACCTTTCCGCACGCAACCTCGTGTTTATCCCCTATGTTAGAGGGGGGTTTGAGATAACTTCCATGAAACTGGACTTAGACACTCCCCATCTCAGATTCCAATGTGTAATTTAAAATGGCCTTGAAGAGTTTCCTCTCCAATCCTAATTCAAAGCCCTAGTCCTGAACTAGTTTGTGAACCCTACAAACATAAAAGTCTAGTAGATTTTAAATTTAGTGTTACTTTTATGGATTTGTCTTACGTCAAGTGGTATGAGGGTGAAACTGATGGTGTGTAAAAGATGAAAGCAAAAAATGAATAAAAAAGATGGAAACAAAACTTTTACTGAATGCCAAATTTCAACAACTTTTCAAAAGAAATAATTTTTTTAACTTTTCTAAGATTTTGGACAACAAACTCAAAGGAATTCCACTTGACTACGAGCTACTTATGATCTAAGTGAACTGCAAAACCTTATGAAATAATAGACTTTTCCCTATCTAATGATGCAAAAACACACTCTTCAACCAAAGAAGAAAATGCAAAGAGATTTATTTATTTATTTAAGTGTTATTAAAGAAAGGGAAAATACTGACAAGCAAAAAACCAAGAAAAAAAATTCTAGCTTAAAGCGTAGGTCGCAAAGAATCAGATTAAAAAATCACACAATAGAAATTGTAAAAACAATGACTCTCACGCTTTTCTAAAAACCATAAAAAATATATATATATATTTTTCTGACAACGTTTTAAATGAGAAAAAGTAAGCTAAAGGTAAAAATAATCCTAAGCTACTGACTGTTCAAACAGAGATTCAAACACCTGAGAGGAATGCTTCCTATCAAAGGAGAGGATGACTGCCTCACCTTTAACAAAATGTAGCCTATACAAGCATGCGATTGTCACTCAAACAACATGCATGCGAACGCGTGTTGAACAACAATAGAAGGCGTGTACACGGGGGCTGACCTTTTACAGGCCACGTGTATATCTAAAATATAAGAAAAAATGAATACAGATAGACCAAACCAGGAAAAGACCTCTGGTATTGATAACCAAGATCCCTTGAAGGCTTGGATACTCTTTTTAACAGAAAAACAAATAATGCAAGGGAAGAAATAATAAGGCAAAAACAATCTGAGATAGGACTGTTAGCAAACAAGACTCAGACATAATTCCAGAAAACCCCCTAAGAATATGTGATTCTGACAAGGAAGAGGAGGACTACCTCTGAGGTTCTCTGAACTCCTACATGCTACTGCTACCTCTACAGCTAGCGTTCACACGCGATCTGTAAGAGGATAGGGCGTGGGTACATGCGTGTAGGCCTTGTGCAGGCTGCGTGTACCTCTGTGGGTCTCGAAAAACATAGTCAAGAAAAAGTCAGGGAAAGCTGGTATGGAAAACCAGACTCCCTGCTAGGACCCACTTTACAGAAACGAAAAGAAAAGACAGGTAAGAAAAACTAGTCTTTAAACTACCGAAAAACTAAATAAAATTCCAAGAACCCTAAAGAGTCATTCCCCAGTACGGTCACCAATTCTGTTGTTGGGGAAAAACACCCTACAGACTAGCAAATAGAGTTTAGACTTTGCATGCAGATATGACCAAATAGAAATTACTTTCTACCTACAACCTTAGATTTAAATGCCCTTTTCTTAGTAAATGCATGGAAAGATCCACCTACCTTGTTACCGGTGTTTGATGTCGATCTTCTGTTGTGCTTGATTACTTGTTCACAATACTCCTTCCAAAGATGACCTGCATTCAAGACGAGAAACAACTATGCATGCATACTACTTATATACTAAGGGGTTAGAAATCAAACATAAACTAATCAAATCATAGAAAGTTCAGGAATTGGGATGGGAAAATCATTCTCTTTATTACCTAAAATGAGTCAACTTACAAAATTTGAGACCGACCACCGCTCCTTGAACCTGATCCTGGGCTCCTCTTCTTATGTTCTTCAACTGCTTTGCTTTAAATCTCCTTTGGCATTAGGAAAGGCTAAAGGGTTGGGACAATGGAATACATAAATGGGCAGAGTTTATTTTCTATATTTTTCCTCTTCCAAATGGTACCCCTACCCCTTATTTTATAGGCTAGAAGGAGCTAGGTATTTGGGCGAACCCTTAGCCATGCATGGGTGGGAGTTTCAGTTAACTCACCCATAATGTTTTGTTCCGTCGACAACTTTCCTTTTTTCATGCTTTTGTTGGTCCATGCGGGTTGTTGTGGGTCAGCCAGCATGTACACGCATGCAGTAATGGGTTAGGGCTCATGGGCCTTTACACAAGAGGATTTTCAAAGAGTTGTTCTGCAAATTTTTTGCAAAGAAGGGATATGAGTTGGCCTAATGCCGGGTAAGCATGTGTGGTGCAATATAGGGTTATAACAAACACTCAGGGAGTTGGTGCTTCCTTCTATTGGGTGCTAGAGAAACCAGAGAGTTGGTCCTCTTAGCAAGTTGCAACTTGCAAGACAGATGTGGTAGCCTCACAAAGAGTTGGTTCTCATAAGAATGAGAATGCAAAAAAAAAATATATTACTTATCATATCAAGAAGAAGAGGTTTTTCCCTTTAGGGGTTTCCTCAGGAAATATCTGTCTATGTGTATTTCATGTGTGTGATTGATGTTTAATATTCTAGTGCTTACTTCCCTCTATCATTGTGATTATGAATGAGTGTTCTGTGAAGAGTTTAAAATGGGTATAATTGTTTAAGCACGATAACAACTATTTCACCCCCCCTCTCATTTTTCCAACAGAGGCAGTGAACCATGGTTAAACTTGTGTTGTGTCATTGAATGTATGCACCTACATTGTTTTTATAAGTAATTACTATATGAATGAGTGAAAGAAATAGTTAGATTTTACACTCCACATGCATGAATTTAATGACTGCTTTAATCATATGTTAGATTAAAAAAATAAAGATTACAAGGTACAACCACATATCTCCACTCATTCCCAGGCTACAAGCACCTGAGTATTTCAGCCACCCATAGAGATATCTCAGGTGAGACTACACAGTACACCCTATGTGATACGTTGCCTTCTGGTTTACCCGGGTGGGAAATAGTTTTAGAAATATGAACAAGATTGATGAATTCGCAAGCCAGTTACACATCCTGAATCTAAAATATGTTGAACGAGTAAAAAGGTTCGACCCTAGTGTAATTTTTGTAGAATATTTATTGGTTGTTGGTTTCAACAATTCTTTGATTAATGCTATTCTGAATGAAGACGAAGATAATGTATCACGCACTCCCACTCGTGACATTGGTGACCTCAAAATGATACTCAACACCAATGAGTCATATAATAAGAGAGGAAAAGGTTTGGGTGAGAAGAGTTCCCAATCCCTGACCGTCACTCCAAAGAGTACAAAATATCAGAAAAGTGCTCCAATGACCCAACAAATTAAGAAAGTAACCCAAATTTCTTCAAGAAGAGGTGGAGATAAGAACTCTCCTTCAGGAAAAATTGAAAGTTCCCACAATCTTCCCTTGAGGAAGAAAAGAAAAAACATTGTGCAAGAAGATAAGGGACCTCGAGGTGAAAGCGACATCCACAAACTCTCCTTGAAGGATATGGAACTCGAAATTGACATCGAAAAAGTGTTCCCCCAAGTCATCCAGCTAGAGAACACTGCTCACTAGAATCCTCAAATGGAAGTAATTGAGAGAAAGACCTTCGATGAAAAAGATTCTTTTGTATTTCAGAGTGTTATTTTTGACAGCGAAACCAAAAATTTGGTTATCAAGAAAAGATATGTAAAGAATAAAAAGGGGAAATATCGTTCAGAGATTAACCTACAAAACATGCGACCTTCCCAAATTTCCCAAATTCACCGAGCAACTGGAGATGCTCTAGATAATTCTATTGCATACCTTGATGAAGATAATTTCAGGTTAAAGGAAAGAATCAAAGAATTGGAGAAAATTCTAATTCCTCTTCGAGTACTTGCTAGTCCTTTATCAATAACCGGGCCTACCACACCTGCAACAAAATTAAAAGGATCGGTAAGCCTTCTCACATCACACAGGGGCTATGTGGAGATGAATATCAAGAAAAGAATGGAATTAATTATAGAGGCTTGGGATATGTCAAAGAGCATGGTCTCTTTTGGAACGAGAGAACACACCTTCCATAAATATTTACAGGCATATTTGAAAAATGAAGAAGGTTTTTCCCTCGATACGGTTGTACCCTTTAGTTTAAAATTTAGCAATATAACAGAGTTGAGAAGAAGAGAGGAGGATCTCCCTTCTCCGAACCGGATAAAAAAAGTAAACACATGTTGGAAGGAAAAGGTTAAGAACCTGAATATTATTGTCCAAGCATGCAGCTAGGACATAACCAGAAGAGAAGAATTATTCAAAAGGTTGACTAAAATAGACCTAGTCGGGAGAACCAATGAGGTCCAAGACCCCAAATTGATTCTCAACTCATTTTTCTTAAACAAGAAAGCCTTTGATGAACAAGTTGATATCTTTAAAGTGTTATCATTTGAAAAATTCTATGTCATTCTTGAGTATAGCGAAGATGACGTGGAAAACTGGCTAGTCGATTATTGGATAAAAAATCAACATATTGAAGAAGCTTTGATTAATATTTCTATTGATCTAAGGGACTTGGAAGGTGATCTCTTCAATATAAAACTTGGCATGAAATCAATGTGGCACCAATGAGGAGGTACATCGAGGAGTGGTTTAAAAGGGTTGTCAAAAAACTTACCATTGAAGGGAAAAGGATGGTTGAGAGGGTTCCTGTAACTGCCGATGAAAGCCATAAAATGACATCAGCGAGCAAGTGACACACATGATATACCATCACAGTAAGTTCATATTGATCGCATATTTATATCTTTATCAATTTCTTCATCCAGTTACTCCACCTCTTTAAATAGAAAGGTTTAACCGAAGACTAATAATTTCCTTTTTCTTCTTACGAGGTCTTGTTGTCTTCCACCGACCACTTTCTTATTTCTATAAAATTCATTCTTATAAATAGTTTTTTTATGGTTTGTGGGATCCCAAATACCAGTCATTATGACAAACTCATTTAAATTTTAGAGAATATGTATTGAACTATGTATTTTTTAGAAATTCCAAGAGAGCTATTTTGGGAACAATCTCGACTATACTTTGTATCCTAGTTTTTCTAAATATAAAGTATTTGAGGTTGATCTATCGTTATATTCATATAAGATGCCCATGTATCACTCTGTCAAATTTCTCTTGTGCATGCAAATCATTTTCTTTTATTTTTTATGTGATCATAAATCTTTAGCCATACTATGATGGATGTGAAGAAATTTTGTTTATTTGATTTAAATATATGAATGTATGTGTTTCATGGTCCGTTCTCAGGAACTTTATTTAAAAAGAAAATAAAAAAAAACATTTTTCATTTTTCTTTTGTATATATTTTTACTTTCGTTCGACGAACTTCTATAAAAGTCCCACATTTTAAAAATATCGAATAGAGGAGTACCACCTCTATAAAAACATAGGGGGATTTGTATCCTCGTGAAGTTGTCATTTCGGTCCTAATGGATTCAAGCGTCAAAATTTTTGGCGACCATACTGAGGACATGAACTGAAAATTTTGAACCTCGCCCAACATTTTTGAAATAATATATTTCTTTACCCCAGGGTAATCATCCCAATTTAGAAATTGGATTCAATAATCAACTAAGCATTTTACACCAGTTGTATAATCTGGTAATATCAGCAACCCCTACTCGAGAATAAATAGAAGGGTCTTGGAAGATCTTAGTCCAAGAAGAAGAGAGAGAAATCCTCCGAAGACAGAGAAGAGAAGAATAACTGGATCGAAGAAATCAAAGATTAGCTACATCAGCACAAGTAAAAGGTCAATATTGAAGTTGGACGAATACAAGAGATCCATTACCAGGAGTAGAAGTAAGTAACTCTATGTCATTAGAAGTTAATCCTGAAACCTCCTCAGAAATGGTAGTGAGAGACGAACAACCTCGAAATGAGCATCATGAGGAGAGACAAGGAGGTGAAAGAGATGTTGCAAGAAACCAAGGAATCCTAGGGTTTGGAAATAGAAGGAGGTCAAGATATTCCCCTGTTAATCTCATAGCTGAAGAACATGAGCTCCATGTTCTCCCTAAGGGCACCTTAAAGGAATATTCTAGAGATCGGACAATCAATGCAAAGAGGCATCTGCACTTATTTCTTGACGTTTGTGACTTTCATCGAGTTGAATATGATGATGTCATGGTGAGGTTGTTTATGTAAACTTTATCAAAAAGATCTTATGAATGGTATAAAATGTTTCCTACTAGATCCATTCGCTTGTTTAATGACCTCAAAGCTATGTTCCTAACAATGTTTTCCCCTCCAATTTTCTACCATACCCTCCTCACAGACTTCACCCAGATTGGGTTGAGGAAGAATGAAAGGATACAAGATTTTAATCTCAGGTTCAATAAGACCTTGAGTAGAATCCCAAAAGACAAAATAGCAAATGACCTAGTCATTCTTGGTTGTTATAAGAATGTAATGCCCCAGAATGTAAAATATGCCATCAAAACATATCAAATGGATACTTTGGAGGAAGCAATGACAAAGGCCATTGAGATGGAAGAAATTATGATTGAAACGGGTGTTGACCCTGACATTATACTAGGAAGAGTACAAATATAGATGGGAGGATTGAATATTGATAATCATGGAGCTTCCAACTTGAGAAATAATGAATAATTAAAACCTTGGGTGGCTCGGAATCAAACGATGGGGGGGAATATTTTTTAAAGGAACCATACCTGACGTAAAAGTTGATCCTGTGGAGGCACAAGAAACAAAGCAAAGAATTGAAATTGCACAGATGAATAAAACCATCAAAAAAATGCATAACGAAATAACTAGACTCAGAAGGGGAGATAATTACATGCCAAACCAAAGAATGTCGATTCCCAAACAAAGGAGGAACCATCCCCCCAAAAATAGAGTCATGTTCGAGAAAACTGACGACCCACAAAGACAAAGAGCTCCCAGACAACCTACTCCAAACGCGGTTGTTTTGGATGATGTCTATGATGAGAAATTGATCGAGAAAGAAGGTTATTACTTACTTGATGAAAGTTATGAGATAGTGTATATGGATGGATGCGAGGCGTCCATGTGTATATTGGGAGAGGGCGACAACGATCCTAACTCACAAGAAAATTTCACCTAGACAAGAGGGTTTACAAATAGACCAAAGAATAAAGGCGACTCTAACAAAGAAAAAGGAAAAGGAAAAAGAAAATGAAAAATTATAAAATGAGAAAGTGATAGATGGAACCAAAAGGAAACACATGGCATCAAGTTCCAATCAAATGACATATAATGTCATGGAGGACTTAAGTAAGTTGAGGATAACTCTGCCTTTTATGGAAGTGGTAAAGATTCCTCAAAAGAGTTAGAACATCTTGAAGTTGTCGGATGATCCATTAGAAAGAACTGAAGTTGTCATTACCACTAAAAAACATAGCCATATCCCATTGACTGCCAAGCTGAGAGGTAAAATTCCGCCCTTCTACATTTCAATTGAAAATCATGATGTTGCATTACATAACTGTTTAGTTGACACTGGCGTGAAAAATAATATAATTCCACTTGCAATCATGGAAGCATTTGGCATGAGTTTCACTAAGTATTATGAAACTAATGAGAGAATATATTCAATTAACTCTAGAAAAGTTTCGGCATACAGAGCAATCAAGGATTTTTATGCTTGGATTACAACAGACCCCCATATCTTCACATTTTTTAATATTATTTTGGTAGAATTGCCTCTAGAATATGGGGTTGTGCTGGAAAGATATTGGACCTCCATGATCCGTGAATATATAATGAATGATGAAAATTGTATGATGTTATCATACAAGGAAGGAGAAATGATTAAAGTACCTCATGAACCTAAAAAACCTTTCTCCTTCAAGAAGAAGGATAATGAATTTATGGAAGATTGTATAGATGTCGGGATTGGAAACTATGTTATCTTGGACATGGAGCATAATGAAATCCTAGAACACGTTCACGGCTTGGAAGGCCCAGAATATTTGTTTGAAGGCTAATGGAGAATTTCATTCGATGGAGCCTATTATAAATCTTGAAAAAGAGTTGGAATTGTTCTCATGAGTCCAGATAAGATGATGCATCCACATGTTGTAATATTGTAGTTCCCATGCATGAATAATGAAGCATAATACAAAGATTTGATCCAGGGGATGATCCTCGGACAAGGAATGAAAATAGAACATCTCACTGTGACTGGAGATTCATAGTTGGTCATCAATCATGTTATCGAAAAGTACAAAATAAAAAAGGAAATACTTAAGTTGTATTTCAAAAGAGTTAATGAACTGATGGGATCTTTCATCTCTTTCAACATCGCTTTAATTCTAAGGGACAAGAATCAAAAGGATGATTCACTAGACTTGGAGACCTCATTATCAAACTGAGACGATGTCCTAAGAAAAACGTCTTTCCAAGTAGAAATATATTTTCGTCCATCCGTGCCCAATAATATTGAGTACTTACAAGTATTTGAGAATGATGAACACTTGGAATTTTTTTTTTGTTAAACAATGATTATGAAGAAGACAATAGCTCGATTGTCATCCCGAAACACTGTATACAAGTTGAATCTTTGTTTACAAAAGACGATCATGCCAATAATCTTCTTGAAAAATTTTCAGTTTGAAAGGTGCAAGAAATAAGAAAAGCCAATATTGGAATGGACCAGTCCCTGAAATATGTCAACTTGGGAGTTGATTGCACTCCCAAAGAGGTTGATCAATATGTGTCCTTATTCAAAGAATATATTGATGTGTTCTCTTGGACCTATAATGATTTGAAGGCCTATGATAAAACAATATTTTAGCATATCATTCCTTTGAGGGAAGAAGCTAAACCAGTGGAACAAAATATAAGAATGATGAATCCCACCTGAAACCTCTGATAAAAATTGAGTTGGAGAAGTTGAAGAAGGAAGGGATAATTTATCTCATCAGAAATTAAGACTGTCTTTCAAATCCAGTGATTGTAAGGAAGAATACTGAGGAAATACAAATGTGTGTTGACTTCAGAGATATTAACAAAGAAAGCATAAAAGACAATTTTCCATTGCCCAACATGGAGTTTTTGCTATAGCAAGTTACTGGATTGTCCTGCATGTCCATGTTGGATGGTTTCTATGGATATAATCAGGTTTTAGTAGTTGAGGAAGATAGAGCAAAGGAAAAATTTATCACACCATGGGAGACATATGCATATGCTAGAATGCCCTTCAGTTTGAAGAATGTTGGAGCCACGTTCAAAAGGGCTATGGATCATGTGTTCAACAAATTGATTGGAAAGTTTATGGAAGGCTATCAATATGACTTGGTAGTGCATTCAAACAAAAGGGAGCATCTCATCCATAATTTAAGAAAGGTTTTTGAAATATCTAGATTATACAACATTTCTTTGAACCCAAAGAAATACTTGTTCCCTGTGACTCAAGGCAAGTTGTTGGGCCATATTGTATGCAAGGAAGGGATTTACATAGATCTAGAAAGATTTAAAGAAATTAATGATCTCAACCCCCCAACATATAAGAATGTATTCGAGTCATTCTTTGGGAAAATCAATTTTGTTTGAAGATTTGTCCCTGATTATGCAAGAATCGTAAAGATTATCAATTTGTTGTTGAAAAAGGAGTAGAGATTCGAATGGACAACAGATACTCAGGAAGAGTTCAACGATATCAAAGGGTCAATCACCATTTCTCTCATCCTCATTAGTCCGAACTTCAAGAGAGATTTTATTTTCTATTCATTTACTACAGAGGCATTCAGTACATCCGTCCTTACTCAGAAAAATAGAAATGGAGAAGAACTCTCAATAATTTTTATGAGAAAAAACCTACATGACTATGAGTTAAGGTATTCAAAACTCGAGAAGAAAGATTTGTCTCTTGTAAAAGTTGTAGCACACTTTCAGACGTATATATTAAATTCCCATGTTATAACTTATGTTCCCTCTTCACCAGTCAAGATGCTTCTAAATCAATAATTGAGAGAATAGAAATGGGCTAGTTGGCTAGAAAAAATTCAAGAATATGATATCGATATTAAAACTTTAAAGGAAATCGAAGTAAAAGGTTTATGCAAGCTCATTGTGAATGGAGACTTGGTCAATGGGATGATTTCAATCTCAGTCGGAGAGCCATTAGTTGATTTAGAATGGTACAGAGATATCATATTCTACTTAAGTTCCGTGTAATTCCCTGTCACAATGAATCCCAAGAAGTGAAGGACTCTCAAGATGAAGGTGAACCAATACGTGTTCATTGCTGACATAATTTTTAAAAGGAATTTTGATGGTACACTACTAAGATGCATCAATAAAGATCAATCCCAAGGATTGATCAAAGAATTCCATGAGGGAATATGTGGTGGACAATTTTCACCTACTAAAACCGCCACAAAATAGTCAGAGAGACATTTTACCGATCATCAATCTTCAGGGATTCGTATGTCGCAATAAGGAGGTGTCTATCATGTCAGTAGTTTTGAGGAAAAATGAAGAAAGTTGCGATGCCTTTGCAACCGATTGTGGTAGAACAACCATTTTCCCAGTGGGAACTTGATGTCGTTGGGATGATTAATCCAAAATGTAGCAAGGGGCATATGTGCATTCTGACAACTACAGATTATTTCACAAAATGGACAGAAGCAGTGGCGCTAAATAAGTTTTATGCTGAAGAATTGATTACATTCCTCAAGGAGAAAATTATGTTAAGATTTGGTGTCCCTAAAATATTTATCACAGATAATGGTTCGATATTCATTGGGTCAAAGTTCACAGAGTTTTGCAGACAGTATGGGATTATCATGGGTCAATCATCAAATTATTATTCACAAGGAAATGGCCTTGTTGAATACACGAACAAAACACTTGTGAAGATACTAAAGAAAACTATTGATAAAAAAGAGAGGAATTGGCATATGAAGTTGACAAAAGCATTATGGGAAAGAAGAACAACCCCAAAGGATAGCATCAATATGTCTCCATATCTATTGGTTTATGGTAAAGAGGAAAAAATCTCAATTAGCCTCGAGCTTAATCCATTGATCTATGTGGTTAATACTGAGGATACAGAAGACACTTCATCTATCCAGAAAAGAATTGATCAATTGTTGAAATTGGAAGAGGAATGAAGCAAAGCCCTGAATCGAACTTTTGAGAGGCAACAAAGAATCAATAGATATTTTGATCAAAGAAAAAATATGAAGAACTTTTAGAAAGGAGAACTGGTACTGCTTTGGAACAAAGACAAGGAGAATTCATCCATGCATACAAAGTTCAGAGCACTTTGGATCAGACCTTACATCATCGAAAATATATTGGGATTTAACTCATATATGATCCAAGACATGAAAGGAAAAAGGTTAATGTTGCCTATCAATGGGAAATATTTGAAAGGTTTCTTCTCCTAAGCATTTCTTTCATTTTCATTGTACATAAATTTATTTTGTTCAGTTTGTGTATTCTTAATATGACTCCATTCCCCAATGGGAGGAATCACCTGGTCACGAGAGATTTTGGATTCTTGACAACCCAAAGGGGGTTATCATCCCATAGTTAGAGCTTGTTGTTGAGGTCATTTCCCACTTCTGAAATTTCCCTCCCATTTTCTATGTTCCCAATTTTTTTTCTCCCTTTCTTTTCCCTCTTCTATACTTACACGTTTTTCCCTTTCCTTTTTTTCCCTTCTACTATCCCTTTCTAGTTCTATACTTAGTCACAAATTTTTAGACAGTGGGTTTCCGGGTTGGCAGAATTAAGGATAATTACCTCCATCTATAACCTCACATCATGAGTTCGATCGACTACCATTCCTTTCCATACTTATCCGATTTTATGATCATGGGTTCTCGAGTTGGTGGGATAGAACTGTCATGCCCCCATGTTCCATGATATACATCTTGCACCAAATTTTTTTGTGATCTACACTTTGACCCCCAAAATCCGCGAACTTCCAAATCTCACTTTGTCTACGATGCGTCCATCCCTGCCACCCTCGTTCCCTTCCCAATGCACATTTCTTATGATTTTAATGCTAACAACTCACCATACAAGTTCAAAAGTATTGTCATTAATAAGTGAAAGTCTCGAAGAGATTTCCTATTAAAACACATTAAACCAGGATTGACAGGGGATTATATTATCCCCCTCCAGTTTTCAATTGAAACATTATCTGGAGAAAAGAAACGTTCTCATCAACTTATGGAAGTGACGTGACAACAATTCTATGGAGATACATTGAATATTTTTGGGTGCGAGGACTAGAGTTTTTTTTGGGTGTGAGGACTAGAGTTTTTAGTGGTCCAGAGCATATTCTTACTACTCATACCCTTCTCCCCAGAAGGAACTAATATGTATGTCTATAATTGTGCACGTAGGTTGTGTCCCAAAGTTATTTGACTATAAGGAGTTGGTCACCTGGCGCATCGAGAGATATGTTCCAAGCGAGTAGACTATTCAGTTGCAGGATGAATCCCCTATCTCTTTATCACCTCAGGTATTTCATAAGATGTTGAGACTTCATGAGTGAACACTTAATTTCAAGGGAGAAGATTGCATGGAGTTCTTAAAGAAGCATGAAAATGGATTGGAACTCCTACCTGAATTCCTAGAGAACCCAACGGTCGTCCTCGAGGACATCATGAGATTACAGGTTGGCTCATTTAAAAATCGTTTTAGAGAAATTGCATGGCTTTTCACGAGGATAACATGACAAGAAACTACAACCAACATCTCCCGGATGATTCAGTACATTCTATATTTTATGGTCAAAGAACATGCCATCTTTGATTGGGGTAAGTTGATTTTCATTGAAATCTCTTCCCAATCATCACAATACAAGAAGGAGAAGAATTTTTTTATGTCATCTTATTTGGTTTTCGTGATAACGCATTGTTGTCATTTTATGATATTATATGTCTGTAAGAAGGTAAACTATGAATTTAACCCAATCACCTTCTGGTATCAAACATTATGGAGGCACAAGGCCTCCCAATATTTTTATAAAGTTTTAAATGATTTTGTCTCAGTTTTTAAAGGCTTGTTGTTTGGAAAGGACATTCCATGGATGTCTAACTAGGAGAGTAATTTACTAGATAGGAAGGGGACACTGGAACAAATAGAGAATTATAACGTTATAAGCATTTTTGGTTCCAAGGAAAATCCTTCCTTACTTGTCTGCCACATATCTGACAAAATGTTTGTTGCTGAAATAGCGAGGCAATACAACTATTGGTTGCAATTTTTCCATAAAAAGAGAAAAAATCAATCCATACCTCTGTCTTGGAAAGTTGGGGACTTCATATTCAGAAATATGAACAAGATTGATGAATTTGCAGGCCACTTCCATAGACTAAATCTAAAATATGTTGAAGGAGTAAAAGGGGTCGAACCTAGCGTAATTTTTGTAGAACATCTATTGGATGTTGGTTTCAATAATTATTTCATTAATGTTATTCTGAATGAAGACAGAGATAATATCTCACACACTATATCTCGTGACACTGGTGACTTGGAAACAATAGTCAGCACTAATGAGTTGTACAAGCAAAGAGGAAAAGGTCCAGGTGAGAAGAGTGCCCAATACCTGGTCGTCACTCCAAAGAGTACAACATATCGGAACTATGCTCCAATGACCCACCAAATTAAGAAAGTAACCCACATTTCTTCAAGAAGAGGAGGAGATAAGAACCCTCCTTTAGGAAAAATTTAAAGTTCCCACAAGCTTCCCTTGAGGAAGAAAAGAAAAAACATTGTGCAAGAAGAGGAGGGACCTTGAGGTAAAAGTGAAATCCACGACCTCTCCCTCAAGGATATGGAACTCAAAATTGACATAGAAAAAGTGTTCCCCAACATCGACCAACTATAGAACACTGCTCATCAGAATCCTCAGATGGAAGTAATTAAGAGTGAGACCTTCGATGAAGAAGATTATTTTGTATTTCAAAACGTTGTTTTTGACAACGAGTCCAAAAATTTGGTTATCAATAAAAGAGATGTAAAGAATAAAAAGGGAAAATCTTGTCACGGTAGAATAGCTCTGTTTCTAGACAGATCTGTCCATCTGTAATTAAGATCACATTGGTAGGGATATAGGCTGACACATCTCCAGCTTTTGTTTCAATGACGGGTAACATAGTCAAGCTACCCGAACCTGTCTGGTCCGATCATTTAGCAACTCTTTCTAATAGATGAGAATGTAAATAGAAAACATCCCCTGGGAAAGCCTCATGGCCTAGTGGTCAGCGGACATCTTGCTTATCTATGTCATAATAACTTATCCATCACTATTGATGGTCAAGATCAAGTAAAAAACTTAACTATTCCACCACAAAGTTTACTTTTGGTTCCGAATGATCAATATGTGGAATCAGAACAAATTATTGTCGAGGTTCAGGCTAGAACATCTTCCTTCAAGTAAAAAGTTCACAAAAATATATATTCTGAACTAGAAGGAGAAATGCACTGGAGTACAGAGATGAACCTATGGAACATGTGGCCTTCCCAAATTTTCCAAATTCACTGATAAACTGGAGATGATCTAGATAATTCTATTGGAGGCCTTGAAGCAGAGAATGCCAGGTTAAAGGAAAGAATCAAAGATTTGGAGGAAACTTTAATGCCTCTTCTAGTACTTTTTAGCAATGATTGGGCCTACCACACCTGCAACAAAATTAAAAGGATCAACAAGCCTTCTCACATTAGCAAGGGGCTATGTGGAGAATAATATCAAGAAAATAATGGAATTAATTACATAGGCTTGGGAGATGTCAAAGAGAATGGTCTCTTTTGGAACGAGAGCACATGTCTTCCATGAATATTTACAGGAATATTTGAAAAATGAGGAAGGTTTTTACCTCGATGTGGTTTTACCCTTTGGTTTTAAAGTTACCAATATGACATAGTAGAGAAGAAGAGAGAAGGATCTCCCTTATCCAAAATGGATAAAATAGTTAAACGCATGCTGGAAAGAAAATATTAAGAACCTGAATATTATTGTCCAAGCATGCAGTGAGGCCATAACCAAAAGAGAAGAATTATTCAAAAGGTTGAATGAGATAGACCTAGCCAGGAGCACCAATGAGGTCCAAGAACCCAAATTAATTCTCAACTTGCTTTTATTAAACAAGCAAGTCTTTGAAAAACAAGTTGAGATATTTAAAGGGTTATCATTTGAAAAATTCTATGGAATTTTTGAGTATAGCGAAGATGACGTGGAAAACTAGTTAGTCGACTATTCGATAAAAAATCAAGATATTGAAGAATATTTGTGTAATATTTCTATTGATCTAAGGGACTTTGAAGGAGAGTTATTCAATATAAAAATATGACATGAAATAAACATGGCACCAATGAGGAGCTACATTGAGGAGTGGTTTAAAAGGGTTGTCAACAAACTTACCGATGAAGGGAAAAGGACGATTGAGATGGTTCCTGTAACCATCAATGAAAGCCATAAAAGGACATTAGCGAACAAGTGACACACATGAGATACCATCATATTAATTTCATACTGATCACATATTTTTGTCTTTATCAAGCTCTTCATCTAGTTACTCCACCTCTTTAAATATAATGGTTTAACCGAAGACTGATAATTTTATTTTTCTTCTTATGAGATGTTGTTGTCTTTCGACACCCACTTTCTTATTTCTATAAACTTCATTCTTACACATATTTTCTTTATGGTCCACGGGAGCCCCAATCCTAGTCATTATGACAAACACATTTAAATGTAAGAGAATATGCATTGAACTATATATTTTTTAGAAATTCCAAGAGATCTATTTTGGGAACAATCTCGACTGTACTTTGTAACCCAGTTTTTCTGAATATAAATTATTTGAGGTTGATATATCGTTATCTTCATTTGAGTTGCCCATGTATCACTCTGTCAAAGTTCTCTTATGCATGCAAATCATTTTCTTTTATTTTTTATGTGATCATAAATCTTTATCCCTACTATTACGACTGTGAGGAAATTATGTTTATTTGCTTTAAATATAGGAATGTATGTGTTTCCTAGTCAGTTCTCAAGAACTTTCTTTAAAAATAAAATGAAAAAAAACATTTTTCATTTTTCTTTTGTATATATTTTTACTTTCCTTCGACGAACTTCTATAAAAGTCCCACATTTTAAAAATATCGAACAGAGGAGTACCACCTCTATAAAAACATAGGGGGATTTGTATCCTCATGAGGTTGTCGTTTCGGTCCTAATGGATTTTAGTAGGAGGGCCCCTGTTTGGAACATGTATGGAAGGATTGGCTTCAAGGGCCTAAACACAAGAAAATACAAGCCCTTCCTTTGATAGTTTGTTGGGGAATTTGGCTTGCACGTAACTTTGTCATCTTCAACGATAAATTCACACTACCAAAACTCATTTCTTCACAAGGCCTTTCGATTATAGCGCATTTTCCTCGGGAAAATGATATTCCAGTTATCTGAGTTTTCGAGCGTGAACTCATTGATTTTTCCATGCCCTAGCCCTTTTTCCGACGATAATTTCGAGAACGATAACCAATATTGTGGGGGTGGAGTGGTGATGTATCTCTATGATAACCATTTCTTTAAAATAAAAAAGGGGTTGGGTCAAGGGAAAAATAATTATGTCAAGCTTATGGATTTAAAGTTGTTACTCCAATTTGTTGGGGAGAAGGTGGTTCAATCCATCCAATTTTTTGGGGATTCTATGGATGTCATTAACTGGGCTTGCAAAGTTCAAATTTGCCACAATATTTTTTTGATTCATATATTGGAAGATATTTGCAGGTTTATGGAATCTTTTCATTCTGTTCCTCTAAAACATGTCTACAAGAATCATAAATTTGTAGCAGAGTTAATCTCAAAAGCGGGGATTCAACTCCTTTTTGGTCAATGTCATGTCTTAGAATTAGTTGGGGATGAGATATATGAGTTTTTTCATCCTCCATTCATAGATGGCCTTGCCCAAGCTCATTAAAGTGATTGTGGCATCAACTTCTTGTTTTCTCCTTGTTTTTTATATGATGTCTCTTTGCAATTCTCAACTATCTTTTCTTCTCGATGGACCTTATATCAGATTATATATATTATGTATTTATTTTGAGGCTCCTTTGGATCGGACATGGACTGGTAGGGTGTCTATGTATATTTATTTTGTCTTATCCTCTTATGTTTTCTGCTGAGGAAGACAATTTCTCTCAAGGTTTAAGTTTTTCATAGCTGGATTTATTTCCTTGGCTCTCTATACTCATGTAATGTGCTCTAAAATCACCTACATATTGTAATTTTGTCTCCTTAGATGAATAAAATTACGCTTTTTTCTGTGGATAAAAAATTGTCTTCTGCTTTAGAAATACTTTATTCTAAAAGCATAATTATGGAAAGGTTTTATGTCTTGCTATGGTTTGTAATGTCTTTTCATGGTTCTAAGTTCTTGATGTTGTTATGGTTGATGATATGAGACAATACTAACTTCTAAGTGTTGAGCATAATTGTCGAATTGTAAAATGATGTTACCATCCTAATTTTATCCTTTGTGGACCATTGTGCTTATAGGATTCTTGAGATGAATTTTTATTATGAGGGTCAATTGTGCTAGCATCGATATACGCTGAACAAAAGGTAAATTGTTTCTATTCCGTGCTCTTGTGATTGGGATGTCGATAAGATGTCTTTGTAGCGTGACTTTCCCTTATTCTACTTGTAGTGTTTTCTCAATGTGTTTTTGGTATTATATCTTCATCATGCACTGGTTTTGTTTTGTTCATCGTTGAATTTCTATTAGTAGTTACACTTGGAATTTCCATCGTTTATATTTCAACATTCGAAAATATATTTACATTGAATTGACATCTCCTTGAGTTGTGATGTTGATTGGGTTTGTATTTGTTCCTTTCTCCACAATTTGGATTTTTTCACACAAAGACTTCAATCGATCAATTGTTCTAACTTGTCTTCGAACCACTTCTTAGTATTCTTAAGTTATTCAATTCAGATAAGTAGGTTTTGACTATGATTTCTTAGATGTGAAAGTTCTTCATTTTCTGATTTGTTGAAAAATAGATGGATTCTCAAGTTTCCCATCTTTTAACTCTTTAATTTGTTCCAACAACCCTTCATTAAGATTTCTGAGTGATGCTTCTTGGATTCATTCTCAACATCTTCCTTCTCTTATTCTATTTTTTTTATTATACTTATTTTTTAATTACATAATAAAAGTGGCCAAACTTACCCTTACATTGCGGTTTATGTCAAACCGAGCAGACATATATCTAAGGTGGCCGACCCTATTTAATTTTGGGTACGATATAGTCGAGAGCACATATAAATCGGACCTTAAACAATATCTTCTTGGCAATCACGCTCTTCGATCTTTCATTTTTTTCATTACACGCATACCGAGAAATCTATATTCAGGCAGAAGCAACCTGTTGCCATTAACGAATCTATAAGCAGCAAGAAGACAACTATTTGGTGGCTTGTGGAAATTTCTTTTACAAGTATTCTCTGCTATACTTTTTTGCTAAGTAACTATACCGAAAAGAAGAGAGGCCCAAAAAGATGTTGGCGAAAGTGCTCCACCCTCTAAGCGCCCGAAATTAGTATTTCAGCCGGAGTTGAACCCTTGTGGGTTTGCAGAAACAGGCGTTGCAAATATTGTATCTTCAGCGAGTCTAGGCTGTAGACTAGATCTTACGAAAATAGCCCAATCGTGCTGGAACTGTGAGTACGATCCCCAACGTTTTCATGCACTCATTTTCAGGACAAGGGATCCTCGTGCTACACTCCTCGTGTTTTCATCGGGAAAGATGATTGTGATGGGAACGAAATCCGAAGAAGACTCACAAAAAGTTGCTAGGCGCTTTGCCCAGATGATTACGAAGCAAAACTATCCTGT
>ML809749.1:223646-236311 GCA_009831015.1 Picea engelmannii | reverse complement strand
CAAAAATGCACTTTTGAATGGTCTTAGTGAAACAATATTCACCAAAGTTGGACATTGTAAATCCGCTAAAGAGATTTGAGACAAACTTCAAAATATTTATAAAGGAGATTCAAAAGTCAAAGAAGCAAAGCTTCAAACTTATAGAGGTCAGTTGGAACAAGTTAAGATGAAGGAAGATGAGAATATTGTAGCTTAATTTTTACGAGTTGATGAAATAGTAACTGCAATCATAGGATTGGGAGAAGAAATCAAAGAATCTGTAATTATTCAAAAAGTACTAATATTTGTTCCTATGAGATTTGACCCTAAAATATCAACACTATAAGAAACATCATATCTAAACTCAATAAGCATGGACAAAGCACATGGAATCTTCACAGCATATGAAATGAGAATTGAACAGGAAAATCCAGATATAAAAGAAGAAACCTTCAATGTATCCAAAAAGTCAAAGAAAAAGGAAAGAAAACAAGAATAACATAGCAGTAGTAGTGACATCTCGGAAGATGATGACGAAGTGGCCAAATTTTTAAAAAGACTGAACAAGGGAACAAAAGGTAGGTATAGAGGTAAGATTCCTTTAATTTGTTTTAATTGTGATGGTGTTGGTCATTTTTATAACAAATCTCCTTATAATCAAAATATAAATGATGAAGGTTACTCAAAAGGAAAACAAACATATAAAGGAAAAAGAACCACAAAGAAAGTTTTCAAGAAAATCTTATGCACCAAAGAAGACATCTCATCATCAGATGAAGATGAAGTCAGTGACAGTGAGACAGAAAGAGTTATATTCATGGCAGTAGAAGAATATCATAAATAAGACTCTGAAGAAGAATATGAAGAAGCCAAATAAGAATATGAAGAAGTCGAAGAAGAAATTGAAGAGGAAGAAGTTGAGTATCGAGAGGAATTAATGTGTGCCATAAAAGTTATCAAAAGAGAAAAGAAGAAAAATAAGAAACTATAAGTAGAACTAGACAAGAAAGAAGACACTCAAGAACTAGAGAAAATGATCACAAATTTGAAGGTTCAAATAGAAGAAGATAAAATAATTGAAGAAGCACTCAAAGAAAAATTAGAAGAAAAAGACAAGATCATTGGAAATTTGAAAGCATAGATTGTCACATTAAGAAATGATCTTCAAAAGAAAAATATGCAGAACAACTCAAAAGTTTTGGATGACATTATCAGTAGTCAAAAATATCATCATGACAAGTCCAGACTTGGATATAATCAGACAGAAAAAGGATCAAGCTCCAAAACAACAAAGCAAGAAACTTATCCAAAAAGCTATGAAAAAACAATCAAGGGGGATAGGAAGATCTACAAGGAAGATTACAGGGACACTCCTCCACCGAGAAGATTCATATTTGAGAATCAACAACTGACACATATGCCTTAGGATGAAGAAGAATTTATAAGAGTACCTCATTTTAAAAGATCTTCAACTCTCAGGTATCAAACTATTTTTTTGGTTATGTTATGCATGCAATAATTTTGGACATAAAGATGTGAATTGAAGAGCTAACAATAGGAACAAAAACAACTTTGAAAGTCATACACAAAGGTATTATCCAAGAAGGCCTAGTGAAACATAGAGAAGAAGTTACAACATGTTTGAATCTTTGAGCACTGAAGTGAAATGTTATAAATGTAACAATTTTGGACACATGGCCAAAGATTGCAGAATGGCAATCCCTCCTAGAGAACCACAACATAATAACAACAGTCACAGACATGAACCTCATAAAAGGACATGGATAAGAAAGAAAGAAGAGTATAGAAATGAAGAATGCACACTTGCTTTACAAGCTAAGCAGAAGAAACGTGGTTGGTATGTTGACAATGGCTATTCAAAACACATGACAGGTGATAGAGATAGGTTTCTTATATTACAAAAGGAAAGAAATGGATCATTCTCCTTCAGAAATGATGATTCAACTAAAATCATTGGAAAAGGCACAGTCATAATTGGGAACAAGAATACCAAGGCATAAAATGTTCTACTAGTAGAAGATATGAAACATAATATTCTAAGTGTGAGTCAAATGTGTGACCAAGGTCATAAAGTTACTTTATATTCACAAAAGTGTGAGATAAGAAAAGAAGGTTCAGGAAAATTGACTACTACAACTGCAAGAACTTCAAGCAACATATATGTATTAAGTGAAATTTGAAATGAAAAGTGTTGTCTAGGAAAGGAAGATGAAAGTTGGCTATGGAACAAAAGAATGGGTCACATACATTTTGATAACCTTGTCGAAGTCAGTAGAAGAGAAGCAGCCAGAGAAATGCCCCAGATCAGGAAACCATCCAACACTTTATGCAAGCATTGCCAACAAGGAAAGAAAACAAAGACCATGTTCAAATCAAAGGAATATTCAACGACAAGACTACTGGAAATTGTGCATATTGATCTATTTGGTCCAACTACAACAAAGGGTTTAAAAGGTGAGAAACCCTTTATGTTATTAGTTTATTACTATACAAGAATGAATGCAGTTTTATTTCTCAAGAATAAGTCAAAAGCTTTTGAAAACTTCAAGATCTACAAGGAAATGGTTGAAAATGAAATGTATTCAAAAATCAAATGCTTGCAATCTGATAATGGAGGAGAGTTCACTTCAAAGGAATTTATGGACTATTGTAGTAGTCATGGAATAAAAAGGAAATTCTCCACTGTTAGGACACCTCAACAAAATGGAGTCGTTGAAAGAAAGAACAGGACAATATAGAAAATGGCTCAAACAATGCTAATGGATTCCAAATTGACAGATATATTTTGGACATAGGCAGTGCATACAAAAATTCACATTCAAAACAAAGTAATTCTCAGAAACAACACTGACAAAACTCCCTATGAGCTATGGAAAGGAACACCAGGAAATGTCAAGCACTTAAGAGTTTTTGGAAGAAAGTGCTACATCAAAAGAGAAGATGAAAAAATGGTAAAGTTTGACTCTCATGTGGATAAAGGAGTACTAGCTGGTTACTCAAGTACATGGAAAGCATACAAGTGTTACAATCTAAGACTGAACAAAGTTGTAGAAATCATCAACGTAACAATTGATGAAATAGGAAGACCAGAATAAAAGGAACAAGAAAACGAATCAATGGAACAACTTTTCAAAGAAGAAGAAGAAGATGAAAAGGAAGTAGAAGAGGAATATGAAGGGAATCTGACAGAAGCATAAGAGAAAGTTCAACAAGTGCCTCCAAAGACACCTAACAGACGAGTATAGAAGAATCATCCTTTAGATCAAATTATCAGAAATAAAGACGCTGGAGTTGAGACTAGAAGAAGAATCTGTTCACCAGAACAAACACACCTAGCACTCACATTTATGATTGAACCAACCTATTTTGAAGAGGCCAACAAGGATGAAGTTTGGAATAATGCCATGGATGAATAATTGGATCAAATAGAGAAAAATGACACTTGGAATTGGTTCCAAGACCAAAGGATAAGAATGTGATCGACACAAAGTGGGTATACAGGAATAAATTGAATGAAGATGGATAGGTTACAAGGAATAAAGATAGATTGGTATGTAAAGGATAGGCACAGGTTGAAGGAATCCACTTTGAAGAGAAATTTTCCCCAGTTTCCAGAATGGAAGCAATCTGATTGTTTTTATCTTATGCATGCTCCAAAAATATTAAAGTGTATCAGATGGACGTAAAATCATCTTTTCTGAATGGGGAGCTTGAAGAAGAAGTCTACATTGAACAACCAAAAGTATTTCAGTTGTCAGAGAATGCAGATTATGTGTGCAAATTAAAGAAGGCATTGTATGGTTTAAAACAAGTTCCTAGAGCATGGTACTCTAGACTGGATAAATATCTACAACATGCAGGATTTAGAAAAGGAAGTTCAGACAACAACCTCTACATAAAGGTAAGTCAATGTAATATTTTATTAATTGAAGTTTATGTTGATGATATTATTTTTGGTAGTGATGATGACAAGTTAAGCCATAAATTTGCAAAGGATATGCAAAATGAATTTGAAATGTCATTACTTGGAGAACTATCCTTCTTTTTGGGACTTCATATACGTCAAAGATACCAAGGGATATTTATTTACCAAACCAGGTATATCATAGAAATGGTAAAGAGGTTCGGAATGAAATATTGCAAACAAGTCATCACTCCCATGCAAACTAGTTGCAAGTTAAGCAAAGATAATGATTCAAAGTATAGAGATCAAAGGCAATACAGGTCAATGATTGGTAGCCTACTATATGTGAAAACATCTAGACTAGATGTAATGTAGGAAGTTGTACATGTGACATGATTTCAAGCAGCACCAAAGGAATCACATGTGTTAGAAGTGAAGAGGATTTTCAGATATCTCAAAGGAACAAAAGAGTTTGGATTATGGTATCCAAATGGAAAGGATCTATCTCTTATTGCCTACATAGATGCAATTTGGGTAGGTTGTATTGATGATCAACAAAGCACTAGTGGAGAAATGTTCTACTTGGGTGAGTGTTTGGTATCATGGCTAAGCAAGAAACAATAATCAATATCTCTATCTACAACCGAGGAAGAGTATATTGTAGTAGCAACATGTTGTACATAGGTTCTTTGGATGAAACAAACTGTGACAGATATATAGGTTGAGTATGATGAGCCCATTCCAATCTATTGTGATAATACAAGTTCCATCAGTATCTCAAAGAACTCGGTGATGCACTCCAAGAAGAAGCATATTCAAATCATGTATCACTTTCTACGGGAATAGGTTGCAGAAAATAACATCAAAGTTGAGTATGTGGGCACAAAAGAACAAGTGGAAGACATCTTTACAAAACGACTTCCATGGGAAGACATTGAGTATCTTCACCAGAGACTCGAAGTTATTTCTACTCCAAATTGAATGCTTTTGAATTCTTATATTATATGTCTTAGATGTACAAGAGGAAGCACCATAAAGGGGAAATTTCAATTAGGGGGAGAAGCACTGAATGGAAACATACATTTTCCATTGATGACAAAGTGGGAGAGATTTATTAGATGCAGAGGACAAAGGCATGATTCCAAGGGGAGAAATGGTCATAGAGATGCCGATGAGAGAGGCATGGTTCCAGGGGGAGAATGAGTGATATGACTTCATTATTGCATGAAATGATTTCATTATTCCATTAGAGTGTTTCCATCAATGCCAAAGGGGGAGATTGTTGATTAAGGTTGGTTTTCATTGATGTCAACCCTTGAATAAAGTCTGATAGCGAATTCTGGTAGCACAAAGGTTTGGGTAATCGACCCAATGTTGTTTCATCTATAATGGTATGAGTTTTAATATATTTTAAGGTAATACTATTCTATATGGATAGTACATGTCATGCCATTTCTGGTGGTATGTGGAACGCCACATAACTCCTCACGGTTTGAAGTAAAGTCAAAGATCTTGCAAAGAAGAAATTATTATTTAAATGATAAAGTAAAGTGACAAAGTCAAGAAGGATTATTTAAATAATAAAGTGAAGTGACAAAATAAAAAAAGATTATTTAAATGATAAAGTGAGGTGACAAAGTCAAGGAGGAATATTTAAATGATAAAGTAATGGATAACTTTCTAATTATGGAAAGTGGTTAACCTTAAAAATGAGGAAAATAGGTTAAGTGACCTATAAGTGGGTTAAGTGACCTAGAAATGGGTTAAGTGACCTAGAAGATGGAGAGTATAAATAAGAGGCAAGGCTCTCTCATTTTACATCACACATGGGAATATTGAATATATATAGGTGATTGAGGTAACCAAAGGATATCTAAGCTTAATTTCATAGGCAAGGTGAAGAAAATAAGGCCAGAATTCAAGGGAGGATAATTTTTTTTGATGATGCTTTCTAAGGTATGTTATTTACAAGTCATCTCACCATTTTAGCAATAACTTTTTTTCTAGAATGATTCAGACCGTGAAATTTAAATTCTATTGATGAAACATATCCAAGTATCTGTGGTAAACAATTCATCTTGTGGGTCATTGTATTTTTGGAGTTACACTTAGTGGAAAATAGGGTTTGTGGCTAGTCTTGAAACTAGTCTAAAACAAGTGTTTCAGGTAAAAGCATCATAACTTCTTCATAACAGATCCAAATTTAGTAAGAACAAATGTGTTGGTTATAGGAAATTATGTAGTATGTTGTGTAACATTTTAAGATCAGTTCAAAAAATATTCTGTGTGGGACATGCTCTACAAGGTCTCTCTCTAGAATACCCAAGAATCAACAAGGTATGCCATTTTTGATATAACTCATTTTCTGAGAGTTCCAAGTAGTGACACCTGGAGGAATTGCACAAAACGCACTGAAGAAAACTGTGTATCATTTTAAAATATTTATTCATTACAGGCACATAGTTATGATTATTTCAAGTTAGGGTTGTTGACTAATCCAAAACTAGTCATGTGAGACTATATAAAAGTTTGATGAAAATGCTAGTCTCTTGTTTTTAAAGTTAAGGAAGGTTTGCAGGTATGTGATCATATACACCAGGTATATTATAGAGTTACAAATCATATTTGGATGATGATATTGATGAGGGATTTTGGTTGAGGTACATGTTGGGTACATGGTTGAGACAAGTAGTTGATGAGGTGGCACATACATGAGTTGTATAGTTGATGTTGTTGGTACATATTGATGAGTCATAGTTGATGAGTAGTTGACACATGATTGGTACATACTTGGTACATGGTTAGATGCACTTGTTTATGGTACAAGTTGATTACAATTTGTTTGGTATAGGTTGGTGCATGGTTGATACATTTTTTTATGTTACAGGTTGATTACAGGTTGATGCATGGTTGATGCATGGTTTGGATTTATTGGTATATGTTTACAGTGGTATATCTTACAGTGATAGTGTGACAATGGTTCCATCATTCTACTTATACTTCATGATGGTTGGACAGGAAAAATACAAGTGGTTGTAACCACCTTTCGGTTGTATACGAAGAGCATAGGGGGTTGTAGCCTCCTTCTAGTTGTAGCCAAAAAATAGGGGATTTGGAGCTTCCTTGAGGTTGTAACCTAAGAAACAAGGGGGTTGGAGACTCTTTCCAGTTGCAGATGGAAAAAAAAGGAGCTTGGTGCTTCCAATGAATGTAATTCTTCAAGACATATAAGAAAAAACATTATGTGGTTTTCTCCTGCTTTGGGTTTCCATGTAAAACATTGATGTACTGTGTATGTGCATGATTGGTCATTTGTTTATTGCTTATTTACTCTGTAGTTATTGGATGATAATGCTACATTGATATAAAACTTGGATTATATGGTTAAAAAGGATTAATTTTCTATATTATTGATTCACCCCCTCTCAGTAATCCAACAGAAACATGGGCATATTGTCTAAGAGATGCCTCTTCTTTCTCCCTTTCTTTATCTAATCCATATGACTGCAGGTAGTGACAAGCGCTAAGCCAAGCGAGGGCTTGATCACTTATCAAAATCAACGATCACATTTTAATGTCATGATGAGATGGATGGTTCTCATTTACTTCGGGACTTTGACTATTCATGTCTCTTGAATTCTAGAGTAGAAATTCCTCCGTAGTGATTACCTACTGAATAAGTCATACAACAGTGGTGATTGCTTGATGTTGGTGAACACTTCCACTTATGCTATTTTTCCACTCTGCTTGATAAAAAATTGAGAACGCTCCTGAATTAGATCAACGATACACATTACCTTCGGCCTTTGACACTTCGGGTGATTTCTCCTTAATTGTCCTTTAATATTCTAGAGTTCATTTCGTCGAAGTTGACCATATGGTTGGATTTTATTTGCACGATGAACAATTCTCATTCATTTTAGAACTTTGGGACTTCAGGTATTTGTTGGTGGTGAAACTCCCAAATTACAAGCTCCCGGAGTGACGTAACTTGTTGACATCACTTGTTGACATGGCACTGAATGAGTGGATTCCACATGTCACTTAGATTCATGACTTACGCATACCTGAAATGTCAATGTCATCTTGATACTTTTCATTATATGATTGTGCCACGTGTCCTTGCTGACATGGTCTACTGACGTAGATCACCTGATGTGGCACATGTTCTTCTTCTAAATATAATGGTTTTCCTAATTCCTGAAATGTATTTCAGATCGACAGTTGAGAGAGACTTCAGAACTTTGGCCTTCGGGTGAACTCATATGTTCTGAGTCCTTTTTCTCCGAAGTGGTTAGTGTCGAAGTTTACCATTATTTTGATCCAATGACCATCATGTATTGTGCAGATCCAATGGTCCTCATTAAATTCGAGAATTCGGGGCTCTGACCTTAGTCTTTGCTTATCCTATCCTTCCACTTTATATAGATTAGATGATCAATATGACTCTGAAAATATTTTTCAGATCGGACGACTCATGTCCTCTTCAAAATATTTGTGGCTTACACTGTCCTTCCACTCTACTCGATCCAACGATTGGTATATTATCTGAAGTGTTCCTCGTATCGAAAGATTCATGTCCACTTAGGGACTTCAGAATTTAGGTAATCTTACTTGTTCTCAAACCTTTTCTGTCGAAGTGGTCATCGTCGAATTTTGACCACTGTTGATCTAACAGTTCCCCTTTTCTATTCCATATCAACGACTAATAGTTGACTATAGATCGAATCTTGGTATAACGACTGAGAAGCATCCTGAAGCTCCTTCTTCAAATCTGATGGTCCTCATTTACTTCAGGACTTTGGGGCTCCGACCTTCATCTTTTCTTACTTCTCATTTTACCCGAAGTGTGATTACCCAAAGTGTAACCTCCTCACAACTCTTAACCCAAAATCAATGTTGTTTGTTGATCATGATTTTAGATGGATGGATCAATCTGTATGCAATGCTGCTTTACTTTGGTTTAAATACAATGACTCTTCTTTTTCCCAAAAATTTACCTACGATCAGATGGCTCACGTTTACTTCAAAACTTTGTCTTCGGCTAAAATTCCTTCATGCACATTTCCTTCGGTCAATTTTACCCAAAGTGGTCAAATCCGTGATGACCATGCATATGCCACTTCCATGATCTATGGTCTATGACTTACTCTATCCTTCCACTCAACTTGATCCAATGGTCAATGTGGATTGTAGAACCATAACTTTCTTGTGGTTTAGTCCATCACCCAAACTCTGCAATTTGAATTTGTGTGATTGTTGGTGGATCAACCATAGTCATTGATATTTGAGTCGATGAAATATGATGATCTAGACTAATTGCGGGATTGGAAATAACACATTTTTTAATTCTCCCTTTGTGCTCTGCAATCAATCCATTCCCTTGATATGGCACTTGCGTATCCAATGGTCATGACTCGATCTGATCATTGACCAGTCCTCCAACGATCCTTCTCTTGTAATCTGACAGTCTAGACTAATTGTGGGATTTGAATTAACATGTTGTTTATTTTTCCCTTCGCGCTCTTCAATCAATCCCTTCCCTTGATATGGCTCTTGTGTATCCAACGATCACGACTTGATTTGATCATTTTTCTGCAATTTTCTTTCCCTTCTAAGCTTTATGTGCATCATCTCTTCTGATCTTTTGATCTTCAGTCGCTAACCCTCTTGATCTCTTAATTTGTTGGTCCTTGTGTACATGTATTTTTTGCTCTTTGTTCATACCATATCATCATTATAACGTATTGACATCGACTATTGACATCAATGACAATATGTCCAACAATATCCCCCTTTTTCATTGAGGGAAACACTTTAACTTCATACAAAAACTCCCCTTGCGATGATGTTTTTCTCTATGAAGTTACTCTCCCCCTTTGACATAAATAGCAAAGGGTTTCTCCCCCTATAATTAAACTTTGTTTGTTTTCATTTTTATTCTAAATTCTCTCCCCCTTTGTTTATGAATGGGTATTTCTTATTGACATGATCTCTCCCCCTATCATTTCTACAGGATGCCATGCATACCACTATATACATCCTATTGTTTCCGTTGCAGATATTGTTGTCCTACTGATACATCCTTCTCATTGATCTCTAACCAGATGTATCTGTATTTATCCAAGATGCTTCTTAATTGTACACTGCTTCTTAAATTCATCCGAGAGAATTTATATTTTTCTTGCCATATGACTTATCTTGCTGATGGAATGTATTATATTCAACTAGAATTGATCTAGTTGTCCAACCAACTCAGGAAAACATCAACCAACCAATATATCTTTCATATTTTCTCTATCACAACCATTGTCTGTGAAATTTTGGTTTCCATTCTTTTCATTTTCAGATTTGTACTCAATCTATCTTCATCATCACCTCACTGCTACATAATTTTCCATTCATTCCATTTCTTGCTCACATAGTAACTTCCATTTAGGGTTTTGTCCACTTCTAACCATTCTGATACCAATACATCACCTGCATTGTTCCTGGGTAGAAACATACCTGCAATAAACTATGTGAGATCCTGCATAGAGTTATATCATTAAACCATGATGCTTTCAATTATCTTATTCATTTTTATGTGCTTCAATTCTCATAGGAAAATCAACATGAATGAATTTTAGCTCTTCCCTAATTTCTCCTTCCCTTCTTTGTTTTTAATTTTTTTTCTTTGAGAAGGAGTTTGAGTGTACCATTAAAATAGGATTGAAAAATTTCTGAGATAATCATCACTCAATTCTTCTAGTTGTTCTACTATTGAAGATTCATCTTCAACGTCACTGTTATGTGCACCAGAAGCTTCTTTATCCTTGTCTTGAGAATATTCCTCTATTAATTTTGTTGGGTAATGAATAATCTTCTTGTACAACATTATAAAGTTTTGGAGTTGTGTCAGATTTTTCTTTAGGAGTTTTCATATCTTGAGTTTGATCTACTTTATATGCATAGAATTGATTATTATATTACTTATTAGAATTTTTACCCACCAATCTCCTATTATTAACTTCATCAATTTCAGGAGAAATATTTTCATTATCTTTCTTTTTTGGTACTTCAGATTTTCTTTTCCATGTTTTCTTATTTTGTTTGTTAGGGTTTCCTATTTTTATGGATTGCATTGGTAATCTACATTCTATGGTTTTATGACCATATTTGTTGCATTTTTTACATTCAATATTGAAGTTTTGCAAATGAGTAAATGAGTTGTAGTTTCTCTTCTCTGTATTATATCTTTGGACATTTTTTTTATTGTATTGTCCATAAGATTTGCAGTGTACTGCCTTATGTCCAAAATTATTGCAAGAGTAATAGTATCCAATGAATATATATTTATTAGAGAGACTCCTTCTGGTGATTGTATTCTTCCTATCATTTATTACTTTAGTAGGGAATGTTGATTTATGTTTATCTGGAAAAATGTTCAATGGTATCATATTTGCCTTATTATATTTTCTTCTTAAGGAGCCTTTTAGAGCATCTGCATAACTAATTGGTCTTTTGATAGATCCTTGTGATGTAGAAGTTGTTACACCTCAAAATTACTCACTTCGATAGTGTCTCAAGTGTCGTCATTACAAGTGTCCCAAGTGTTGCATATCAACCGCAAGTGTTATAAGTGTTGCTAACATCATACTACCTTCTTGCCTATGCCATGCCTCCAACAACATGACAGGGACACTTCAGACACCTCAAAGACTAGTTTTGAAGAGGAGGAATCAGTCTACTAGAAGTACAAGTTTCTTTCTATTGGAAGAACCACTAAGAAATGAGTTTTAGAGGGGAGCGCTACCCCATACCACTATCAGGAGCATTGGCGCTCCATATCCTTCTTTGGGGAGCGCTATAATACTGTGATGCCCTTTTTGAGGAGCACTATCACTGTCAAGAGTGTTGGTGCCTACTGTCCTTCTTTTGGGTAGCGCTAGAATGCTCTAATGCCCCCTTTGGAGGAACGCTACCTATTCTGGGAAAAATTTGGTTTGCTGAGAAGAATAAGGGAAAGATCCCCTCAATATCTAAAGGTGGTTGGTTTTGAATCCTTGGTCAAGCCATGACCTTAGGGGAGATCCATAACTGAAGGAGGAAAATCCTCAACTCACCCCAAAGATATCTCAAGTGGTTGGGCCTCTTCAAGCCTATATAAACAGGCCTTCTCATGGTGAAAGGGGATGGAAAGTATTGTGAAGCATCCAACTTATGATCTCATGAAGAAGATGTCATTTGGAGCATCACCATTCTGTGTGTGGACTGTTTGAGAAAGGGTTCAGACAAGGAGGGCTTGACGACGCTGCTACACTCACATCTATGGTTGTAAGTATTCTTCGTTGTTATTCTCTTTAATATAATATGCTTGGCCTGTTTCTTTCAATTCTGTGTTTGATCTCACATGAATTCGTCTCTAATAGATAGATCTATTTTAAGCTAATATTAGTAGAGTAGGAAGTTGTTTGTACTTTTGTTTGTCTACAGGGCTTATCGAGGAGTTTAAGATTGGAGCTCAACTCGGACTGTGCAGGGACAAACTCCGGTAAAAAGGTACTTCTTTTCTCCTTCCTCCTCACACATTAGATTATCTAGATCTAAAAGGAAGTCAGTGTCCATGATAATGTTAGGGTCCTAACCCGCACATAGGTAGATCAATGTATTCGGATGTAATAAAGGTCAATATTAATAAGACCTTTCAATAAAATAGAATAAGGCAGATGTAAGAAGACCTAATAGAAGCTTCCGCTTCTAGAAGGATCTTCCTCTAGAT